>JAHDVE020008401.1:0-182100 GCA_022606495.2 Halesus radiatus | reverse complement strand
TTACTGCTGCACTTTCAAAATTTAAAAATCTTAGTGATGGCAGCACGAATACGTTTACTGCTGGTGCAAAGCTAGAATTAAGAAATGGTGATTTATTAGTAGGCCCAGTGAGAGGTGATGATGAAGTAGCACTAAAATATGACCCAGACTATTCAGAACAGAAAGCGGTGAATATGGATCCAACTGTTTCAAACAATATAGAATTGCTTGCAGGCAGTGGTGACACAAAAATTGCCAGTACAATAGCAATGAATTCTCCATATGCTTGGATTGTACGTTGGACAGGGACACCTGACACCTATGGTAATGCTGGCGTCAAACTAATAATAAACCAGGCATCAGAAATCAATGATGTAGCTTATATAGCTACAATACTTTGGAAATTTCAAGATACACCTTAAATAATTGAATAAAGTTCTTTCCTAACCTAAGATTATGAAATTTTGCGAATAAAATCTTTTGTTTTACTGGTTAGGAAAGAACTTCAATATTTCTGAAACTAAATAAGTAACTTGAAAACATGGAGTGAGAAAAATGATAAATAAAAAAATACTATTATCCATTATTTTAATGATATTTCTTAGAGTATTTATGGCATTTCCTGTGTATGCAGAGGATACTGGTTTTGGATTAACGCCTATCCTTCCAAACAATCAAATCAACAGTAGCTCCTTTTATAACTTACGTATGACACCAGGGCAAGAACAAACACTGGAATTTAAATTGTCCAATATCAGCAATGAAACCATCAATATTGAACTACTTCTTTCTTATGGCACTACAAGCCCTAATGGATTGATCCTATATACAGAAACAGATGAAAATAAAAAAAATCCAACATTGCAATACCCACTCACATCAATGATAACCATGCAAGACAAGATTGTAACAGTCCAACCAAATAGTGAGATAATTGTTCCTATTTTGCTCCAAATGCCAGAGGAGCCATTTGATGGTGTCATTTTAGGTGGTATTCAAGCTAGAAAATTAACTTCGGAGAATTCTTCTGGACAAGGAGTTACCATTGCAAACGAGTTTGCATATGTGGTAGGGATTGTATTAAGTGAAACTGATGTAAAAATTCCACCTGAATTGTTGTTAGAGTTTGTAGAACCTACTATAAATGATAGTAGTGTTTTTATTCAAGCAAATATACAGAATCCTAAACCAATTATTATGAAAAGAATGAATTTAAAGGCAGAATTTTATAAAAAAGGAAGCAATCGTATTTTATTTACCTATGAAAACAATGATGTAGATATGGCTCCCAACTCAAATATGGATTATTTGATAAAATGGGAAAGTGAAGATATGAAATCTGGCGATTATACGATGATACTTACTATAAACAATGAAGAAGATTCTTGGCAATGGTCTAAAGACTTTACAATTAATAAAGCGGAGGAAGAAACATTTTATAACAATGCTATACAAAACAACCGGCAATACAATATTATTTATATTACTATTATTGCTGTGTTGGTAATATCCATTGTATTTTTGTTGCTTGTAATTTTGTTGCGTAAAAAGAAACGTGGTGATTAAAAGTGAAAAATTATCAAAATAAGCGAAAACGTTTAGCTAAAGTCTATGTAAATATTACGGTAGCTGTATTAACACTAGTAGTAGTTACACAAACAAATTCATTTGTAAATGTTAGGGGGGAAGACAACAATCCTTTGAGTACCTTATCAGCTGAAAATGACAATAATCTTAGTGTAACGAATAGTGGAATTGATATCAATGCAGACAACAATGCGATTGAAAGTGAGGAGACAGATAATAGCGGTGAGGATAATGTGGCTACGGATGGCAATGGCAATAATATAGAAACAACCAGAGATTTAGTAAATCCTGAGTCAACATTGGATGGATCAATATTAAATGAGCTTAATATGAATCCACAAGCCATCGAAATTGACCCAGAAGAGCCAACAGTGGCATATGTTAACACTTTTCAGGAGCTATATGATGTTCTTTGGGATGGAAGTTCTCTTTACACAAATGTTACGGAGGTAAAGCTGACGGCGGATATAGTATTGACTGGGCAAGTTTTTATTAGTCCAAAGAAAAAAAGTATAGTCATTAACGGATATAATATAGAAAACCCTAACAATAATCATATCGTTACTGGAGGTGCGAACTATTTTCGAGTATATACAAGTGCACCTAATTTAACTGAAAGTGTTACATTCCAAAATATCATTTTTGAAAACTTTAGAGACAATGGTATTATAAACAGTCCGAAGGCAACAAATCTAATTTTTGATAATATTGTATTCAATGGTACTAGAATGTTAAATACACCATCAAGCACATGTACATTTAGAAATTGTGATATAACAGTAGAGGGTTACGAAGTAGCAAAGACAGCGCAGATGATCTTTGAAGGCAAAATAGATATCATTCATAGACCTAGTAATGCCATGCGCTTTGCATTTGCAAATGATGTAAAATTGAGTGTGATGTACATAGATATAAAAGAAGAATGTATTTTTAATATAGATACAACATCGGGTTTTATTTGGAATGATAGTAGTACACCATTTGAATACATTTATGTTCGTGAGAATGCACAGTTTATTATTAATAGCAAATATGGATTTACTGCTGGCAAGGGATATCGTGGAGATATCATTACGGATGTTATAGTATTTGAAGGTGCAAAATTCAATATGTTTATGGATTCATCATACTATGGAGCGGAGCTTGATGGTAGTCTTAAAGTAAGAAATTTACAAGTTAGTTCAGGTGCTGACTTCCAGATGATTAGTACAGCACCAATAGGGGCATTAATTCATTTTTATCCTGATACAAGTAGTTCTGTGCCTAGTTTTGACAATGCAAACATAAAATTGTCTAATGCAAATGCTCCTATTTTTCTTTGGGACAATGACAGCATAAGTCTTGAACTGTTATCAACCCACATTGCCATGTGGGGGTCTGTCCCCGTGGAAGATACTAATCCTGACTATTACTTAGAAAGTGAATCAGGGGGGCTTTGTAAAATGATACTTCAGGTTCCTCCTGAGACTAGAACGGTTACCCCAAATGCATATGTAAATTTGAATTTCGATAACCCTGACTACCAAACAAACATTCCTAATCAACCGAACATACTTGATAGGCTTAATATGACAAATATACGACATATTACTTCAGAATATAATAATACATCAAATGGACATCACCTAAATTTAATTATGCCTATTTATGACAATAGTGAGACTATAGATATAATTACCGCACCTGGCAATTCAATCAGTATCACCTATAGAGTTGGTGGGATAGAAGAAGAAAATTTTGTACCACTTTCTGTTGATGGCATAACAGAATGGTTTGCAGAAGATGATCAGCATGATATTCAGGTGATTCCTGATTCTTCATCAGATATATTTACTCCTTATACAGATATTATTGTTACTTTTAGTAGTGGGATTAGCAGAACACTTGAAGAAGTTGTCTTGGATGTTACAGCACCAGATGTTACAGGTATAATTGCAGAGCCTCAAATCGTACAGGGATTTAGTTTGCCACTAGATATTAGCGAGTGGTTTAGTGGTGTTACAGATAATGCAAAAGATACCATACAACCTGAATTGTATTATGAGTGTATTTCTGAATTGGATAGTTTACCAATTGGTCCCACAGATTTAGAATTTATAGTAAGAGATTATGCTGGAAACAGATCTGTTAGCTTTCCCATGAGAGTGCTATTTTATGATGAAAATGTTTCTTTTGATCAGGCGCAACAATATGCGTTGTACACCAAAAATCTTGGGATTTCAGCGGGTAAATTGATTATATTATCGAATGAATCTAACGCCTTAGACCTTTTACTAATCCAAGCATCTAAGGCAAAAGCTTGGGAGTGGAATAAAGAACAGGATTTTGATATAACACATAAAGTGGTAATTATAGATTTGGGTGGTTTATCAAGAACGAGTACTGGTGTGCCTAGTAGTACTACTGGTGATCCAGGCAGCCCTTATTTTGTGAAACTAGCAATCAAAGATGGATCTGATATTTTAGTAGAAAAAATAATTAAAGTAACAGTAATAAACGATACCCTATCCTTCGTCAAAATACCACAGGCACCAGCATTTTTGTACTCCTGGTATCCAGATGAAATACGTGCTCTACCACGTTATAAACCTTCATGGGAGGATTTTATCATTTATGATGGGCGGACAACAGGTGATCGTACTTGGTCTGTAAGGGCACAATTGAGCAATGAAATTATTGCTGATGATGATTCTCCTTTTGCGGGAAATTTAATTTATCGTCAAAATGGACAAACAGATAAAATACTTAATATTACAACAGAAGAAAAAGTTTTTGATTCTACAATGACAAGTGATCAAGATATTGAGAAAATCACTTGGTCTGAAGATCAAGGTATATTGCTAAATGTTGACTTCAACAATGTAGAGCAGGGAAAGGTATATTATACAACAATATTGTGGAGGTTGGTTGATGGTCCTTAAAGTATCTGGTCAAATCAGAAATATAATTGGTTATTAAAATTATCAACAAAGAAAAATTTAATTTATTGGTTGTTTACCAAGAATGTATTTTTGGGTGTAGTCAGTGATTTATTATAAAGCTATAATATATTTAACATATAGCTGTTTAAAGTTATTTGAGAAGGTTCTAAAATGTTTAATTAACTATGTAGCTATTGTCGTGGCAATGGTAATGAAAACTGCTACATTAAATTATATAGTTATAAGATGAATAAATATAGAAAATATGAGGTACACGGAGTTTTCGAATTTACTCCAAAGATGAAATGAGGTGATGAAATCGAAAAGGAAGGGTAACAAGACAATCAAAAGGTTTTTATGCCTGCTTTTAACACAAATTTTTTTACTTACAATAGCCAGTCCAGTATTTGCAAGTAAAAAAGAAATAGCTCTCAGAAACACAGAGGAGAGCGAAGTTGCCTCTGCTGGTCAGGTCACAGAACCCGAAACCATAGAGGAGAGCGAAGTTGCCTCTGCTGGTGAAGCAGCATCACAACATGTTGAGAATGAGATGACCGTGGAAGCCAGATTGTTACAGTTAAATAGTAATGAGACCATCGTTTATACCTTCCAAGAACTCAAAGATGCTCTCAGCAATGACAACGGGATAACCAAGGTGTATTTGGGTGACAATATTGAGATGCAAGCTGGTGGTATCATACTTAATGCTAATAAGACTGACATTATGGTATCTGGTCGAAACCCCCTCAATCCCAATCAGGAGGATGTATATACGTTGACGGATTACTCATCAATTGCTCCCACGGACTCAATTTATGTAGCAATTATGGGAGGGGTGAAAAACCTCGTTATTACCGATTTAAATCTCATAGGAAAAAATTTTTATGGTTCTTTTATGGGTTATGACTCCGGATTTAACGCAGACCTTGTGATTACATTCCAGCGGGTCAAATACAGTGGACCACAAATGGGGTTCAATCGCACAGGCACGATCCATTTTATTGATTGTAAGATAAATATAAATGACCATAATGGCGGTTCGCCTATGCAAGAGTTGTCAGAGGCAAAAAATCTAATATTTGAGGGAAACAATATAATAAATACTGAGAACGCTAGTACAAGTGTTTTTTGGATTCCAGGAGGTGGAACCTTCAAAGTTTTAGACCATTCTTCTATTACCCTTACAGCCCTTTCATATACCGCCAATGCTGGTTTCGGAATATTTTTTGCTGATGGTTATGTGGTAGCTATCAACATTGGGGTAGATGCATCATTCCATATAGATACGAATACTTCCATGGCTTATCTGAATGCCTCTTTTGGACCTGTCATGGTTCAAGTTGGCGGTTCGTTTCATATGAAAACAACGACGATACACTACCCCATAATCCGCTTGGCTAACGATCTTACTATAGAGGACAGTGCTAGCTTTATCATAAACAGCACCGGAAGTGGCAACATTGGTGGGATGATGATGTTAAATCAAGCAGGAGGACAGATTTATGTTGGTCCAAATGCCACCTTTCGCCTTCTGGCTACCAATGCATATGCCAGACTTTTGCAGATGGGAAATACAGCATCTCTAATATTCAAAAATCCTGCCAGTGTGTTGTTGTATAATCCAGGAGGACGTGTTATTCAATCAGAGATTGGTATATTCAACTTTTCAATTGAGGCCCAACAAATTAATCGGTGGATTGCTCTGGGAAATGGTGGTCTAGATAATACACCTACAAATCGATGGATATTATCCTCGGAAAATATTCAAATTCAGGCTAATGTAAATGCTCTTGGGGCATCTACAGTGACTTCCCATAATTATGATAAAGCAGTTGTGCCGGACACTGATACATTTGCCATGAGTACAACAATGATACTGTCATTGGGTCGTTTGGAAATGACCATAGACGAACTTTATGATACATCATTAAATGTTACTGGTATCACAGCGCCTAATGCTGCAGTAAGAGGCTCTTATATGGGCGCCGAAGAAGACAGTAATATCTTGATTTCCAACACCACTGCTTTAGTGGATGGCTCCTACAATATTTCCCTAAATAACATACCATTTGTAGTTGATACGGTAGTTATAGTCAAAGTAGCTTCCAAATACTTATTTGCCGAAAAAGCCACTGTGGTTTTGGTGGCACCTGAAGTAATAAGCACTCAATTGTGTGTCAGTGTACCAGTAAAGCTGATATTTGCGTCTTTTGCTAGTGAAGGTGGTGATGTGGTTTCCCCAAATTATAACATTAACAATCTCTCTGAACTTCCAGTCAAAGTGTCTCTAAGCCAATTTAGGTCAACAGCTCTTGAAGGACTGACTCTGGTACAAGCAACGCCGATAAATAGGGGGGAACTGCAGTTGAGCCTTATTGGTGGATCAAACTTTAATACCATATCCAATCTATCAGAAGGGAATTTGGGCACAAATGGGGATATGGGTCAACTTGGTATAAAAGACAGCGTCACTGCAACAGGTCGATTTACTATAGGAGGACATTATTATGGTAACTTCAACATACCTAAAAAACCACTATTATATGCAGTATTTACCTTTGAGCTTGTTCTTCCTTCTACACTATAGGATATAAAATAGATGTTAAAGATCTTCAGAAAGGAGATGATTATACATATGAGTGAAGATAAAAAAAATACCTCAAGTGAATACATGAAGAATAAGCAAAAAAACAAACAAAAGAAGTTCAAACGTATTACTATCATTGTAATTCTGCTGATATTTCTGGTAGTAATTTTGCGCCAATGTGGATATTACAAATATCCCTGGGAAATCAATTCCTCACCTGTTGTGTCTGGTGATATGTTTCCGGAGGGAGGTGACGCCCAAGATGGTCATCTTCGGGACATGACTTTAGAAGAAATTATGGAGCAAATGCAGAAAATAGCAGATGCCTCACAGTTTTCTTTCAAAATCAATGCTACACCGAAGTTTGAAAATGGTAGTGAACCAGGAAACCTACGTGTGGAAAATCCAAACTATAACAGTTACCCTATGGTGGTACAGATAGTCTTGGATGATACCAGCGAGATTATCTATGATTCGGGTGGTATTATGCCTGACCAACACATTGAAAATGCCAGATTATCAAAAGTACTAAGTAAAGGTATTTATAAGGCAACGGCAAACCTTTATGCCTACGATCCAGATACATTTGTGTGTCAGGGTCAGTCAGCAGTAAAGTTGACAATCACTATTAAAAACTAAAAAACAAAGGAGAATTTAATATGAAAAAAATTTTTACAATGATTTGTGTTCTTACAATGGTTACAAGTATGTCTGTTACAGTATTTGGAGCACCCACTCTACCATTAACTGGAACCAACGAAGATCAAACAGTTACTGATGAAGCAACAGCATCAGATCTTACTATCCCTGTTTATGGTTATGTTGGTCCTGATGCACTAATCACTGACCCCAGTCCCACGGATCCCGATGGCGGTCTAACTACTACCCCAGTTGCAACAGATATAAGTCTTTCTGTCCCAATCAAATTAATGTGGGCAGCGTTTGCCAGCAATGGTGGTACTATTGTTTCACCAACTTACACCATTCAGAACAAGAGTGCATTTGCAGTAGATGTAGAGTTGACTAGCTTTTCCCAGTCTAGCGCCGTTACTTCCGGGAGGGATGAAAATATCACTTTGAATCTTGTTGGTTTAGGCACAATCTGGGGTACTGCTTCTAATGTGGTTGGCATAGTTACCCCTATACCAGTTGGTACTCTTGACAAGGTAACTGGTACAACACCTTCTAAAAATTTTACAATTAGTGGTACATACACAGGCGCATTTTCTGGTGATTACCAGCCAGCATATAATATGGTGCTTACATTCTCCATTAGCTAGTTAGTAAGAAGAACAGATTTCTGGCTGGCAATGCCAGCCAGAAATCACATATTAAGTTTGAGGCAATTGATTACACTAGTTAATTATATTATGTAAAGTTGCAATACGAACGGCATCTAATGTGTTACTAGCTCCAAATTTAAAAAATATATTTTTGAGTATATTTTTTACAGTATTAATAGATAAATCGCAATTTACAGCAATCTCTTCTCTGGTTAATCCATGGCAAAGTTCTGTCAAAATATCCAGCTCCCTTCTACTTAAATCATATTTTTGAGGTCTGGAAATATGATTTACTGTAATATATTCAGATGAAATGTTTGCTATTTTTTTACTAAAAGTTGACGATTTTATGCGAATCATTTCCATCCACTGTGTTGGTATAGGTAAATCTTTTCTGTTTTCGGCAGCACTTATAAGTGTACGTACATGGGATCCTAATTCAATAAATGGTCTCTCTATAGAATTTGGATATGCAAGTTGGTAAGCAGTGAACAAAGACTCAAATGCTAATTCTTTTTCATTGGTATAATAAAAAGCAACTGCCTTTAAAATTTCTATTTCAATTTTTCCAAATAAAAAATATTTCACCTCATTATGATCTATTTTGTCTAGAAAATGTAAAATTTCAAAATATTTTTTTTTAACTATGAAGTATTTTCCGTATTTTAATATGTTAAAAGAAGGTATATCAAAAAGAGTAGTATCTTTATTTTCTAAATTATCTTTTATCCAGGTTGCAATTTTGCCTGTTTGCCCTATTTCACAATAAAACCAACCTAAAGCCATATCAAATAATGTATAGCTATCCGATTTATTTTGTTTTTCAACGCTCAATCTGTACTGATTTATAATATCTAAACTATTTGAATAACTGCCACTAGAAGTGCTTACTCGTAATAAATAAAACCATGCCATATTCTCTATATGGTATTGATTTTCTATCTTTGCTTTTACAATCGCTTTATTGGCAAAAATGACTGCGTTCTTTAAATCATTTTTATATAATGCAACTTCTGAACAAAGGAGCTCATACCCACCAGAACCACATCCATTGGTTACTTTGGCTCCGAATGAATGTCGAGATTCCTTTATAAATTTATCAATTTCACCTTTGTTAGGAAAACCAACTCTACAACTATAAGGACCTAGTTGTAAACTTATGTTTTTTACAGTGATACTGCCAGTTTGTTTATAATCATATGCTATTTTATAAAAATGATCATAATCATATTTTCTGGTAAAAATAGAATTAATAAGACTAATATGCCCAAAAAAGATAAATACACTACATAACATATTATTTTTTATATCCGATGCAGGCAAAACTTCATATTTATCCTTTAAAAATAGAAGATATGTTGTTGCTTCCTCAATTTTACCCGTATTAATAAGAAGTCTGATATAGAGCAGAGTCAAGTTACTGTTCTCTTCATATATATCTTTTGGTGCAGAATCTAAAATTTCTAGTATAGAATTAGAATAAGCCACTTCTGTATTAAAATTTGCTGGAAAAGATCGCGCAATATCTGCAATCTTATCATAATTTTTTGATTTTCCGTAATATGAGATTGCATCCATTAGCTGCCCATTTTTCTCATACCATGCGGCGGCCATAGAATACATATATATTTTTTCTTCTTCTTTTAAAATGGACTGCTTTTTAATTAAAAAATCTAATAATAGATGATGAATACGATAGGTATTGATAAAAGCATCGTATCGGATAAAAGAACTTAACTTTGAAATCTCTAGTATTATTGTTGGATCATGAAGAGTTAATTGATTTATTAGGTCTATGGGCAAATCACCAATTAATGATACTGAAATTAAAAAATGTTGGGTTTGTGTTGAAACAGTAGAAAGAACCTCTTTTTCCAACAACTTATTAATATTTTCTTTTACTGCGGCAAGAGCATAATCCACATGAGATAGTCCGTTTTTTATGGCAAGATCTGCAAGTCGGATAGCAAATATCCATCCATAGGTGTAATTATAAATATCAGATTTGGCTTTTGATGAAAGTTTTGTACCTTGCAATTGAAAGAAATCGCTTACTTCATTTTCACTAAAACGAAGATCATTCTCATTTATATAAGAAATTGAGTCTTTAGAAAGTAACCCTAAAGAGTTAATTTCAGGTTCCTTTCTTGATATTACTACAATGGAAAGATTAGGAATTCTGGATTCAATAAATGTTTCAAAAAAATTTAATATATTTTTGTCATAAATCAAGTGAAAATCATCATATACGAAAATATATTTTTTATCACGATTCACTTCCTCTGAGAGTAAGGTTAAATACCTTTCATATGATGCTAGGGTCTCTGGAAAACCAATGTCTATAAACTCTGAACCGATGTTTTGGTTTTGTAGGGAAATAATTTGAATAAATTTATCCCACAATCTCAGAGGTATATTATCATGGTTTGAAAGCTGTATCCATATTACATTAGCATCATATTGTTGTAGAAAATTATATGCTGTTTGTGTTTTACCGTACCCTACACCAGCAACTATAAAAGTCACAGGTCTTTTTAAGGAGTTGTTTAACAGGTTATTTATATGTGGTCTCTCTAAATAGCTTGTACCACTATGGACAAACACTTCATTAGATTGTAATAGATTACTCAATGATAGATCCTCCTTTTTATGACAAATTTTTTTTGTAGTAAAAAATAAGATAACAATGGATTCACTTATTTGCAGATTTATATAATTATATGATACCACACAAAAAAATCGCATAATACACCCTATTTGTTGTTATTCTTGTGAATTTCATAGATAATTATATTTAAAAAAGTGGTCTTCTTAATGTGAGCCAGTTTATAAAATAATAAAAGAGAGCTTGCAAAAGATGCCCACTATCCACATCCTTAACAAGCTCAAGCCACAAAAGCTTTTCACTAGTGAACTATATTATTTTATTTAAAGTTGCAATTCGAACAGCATCTAATGTGTTAGTGGCTCCAAATTTATAAAAAATATTTTTAAGTACATTTTTAACAGTATTAATGGATAAATCGCAATTTATAGCAATCTCTTCCCTAGTCAACCCATGAGATAGTTCTATTAAAATTTCCATTTCCCGTCTACTTAACTCATAGGTTGGATGGTCAGAGATATGATTTACTAAAAGATATCCAGATGAAATATTAGTGATTTTTTTAGCATAAGTTGAGGATTTAATGCGAATCATTTCCAGCCACTGTTTTGGTATGTTATAATCTTTTCTGCCCGCTGCAGCACTTATAAGTGTACGTATATGGTATCCGTATTCAATAAACGGTCTGTCAATAGCGTTTGGATATGCTAAGTTGTAGGCAGTGAGCAAACATTCAAATGCTAATTCCTTTTCATTGGTATAATATAACGCAATAGCTTTTAAAATTTCTATTTCGATTTTGCCAAATAAAAAATATTTCACCTCATGATTACTTAATTTATCAAGGAAAAGTAATAGTTCAAAGTATTGTTTTGTAGCTATGAAGTATTTTCCGTATTTTAATATATTAAAACAGGGAACATCAAACAGAGTATTATCTTTATTTTCTAAATTATCTTTGATCCAAGTTGGAATCTTGTCTGTTTGCCCTATTTCACAATAAAACCATCCCATTGCCAAATCAAATAATGTGTAACCATCAGATTTGTTTTGTTTTTCAACACTCAATTTATACTGATTGATAATGGTTAAAATAGTTGAATAATTCCCTGATGCAATATTTGCTCGTAATAAATAAAACCATGACATATTCTCTATATGGTATTGGTCTTGTTCTTGTGCTTTTACAATGGCTTTATTTGCAAGAAAAACGGAATTCTTTAAATCATTTCTATATAGTGCAGCTTCGGCGCAAATCAGCTCATACCCACCAATACCACATCCATTCGTTACTCTACACCCATATGAATGTTTGGTTTCTTTCAAAAATAAATCAATCTCACCTTTATCTGGATAACCAACTCTACAGATGTAAGGACCTATTACCAAACTTATTTTTTTAATATTAAGATTCGTAGATGTCATATATTCCAGCGCTTTTTTGTAAATAAAATCATATCTATAGTTCCTGTTATAAAGACAAGTAATAAGATTAATATGCCCTAAAAATATGTAAATACCACATAACCAAGTATAGTTCGTATTTGATGGAGGTAAAACTTCATATTTCTCTTTTAGAGATAAAAGCTTTACAGAAGCTTCCTTAATTTTTCCCATATTAATAAGGATTTTTATATAAATTAGAGTTAAGTTACAATTTTCATCAAATACTTCTTTTGGTGCAGTATCTAGAATTTCTAGAATAGAATTAGAATAAGCCACTTCTTTATTTAAAAGTGCAGGAAGAGACCAAGTAATATCGGCTACCTTCTCATAGTCCTTTGATTTTCCGTAATAAGAGAGTGCATCTATAAAATATCCATTTTTTTCATACCATGTGGCAGCAGTAGAATATATTTCTATTTTTTCCTCTTCTTTTAGAATGGTTTGTTTGCTGATTAAGAAGTCTAAAAATTGGTGGTGTACCCGATAAGTATTAATAAAAGCATCATATCGAATAAAAGAACTTAACTTTGAAATCTCTAATAGAATAAGTGGATTATGAAATGACAACTTCTTTATTAGGTCTAAGGGCATATCACCTATCAATGACATGGTAATTAAAAAGTATTGGGTTTTTGATGAAACAGTGGAAAATACTTCTTTATCTAATAGTTTATCAATATTTTCTTTTACTGCGGCAAGCACATAATCCTCATGGGATATTCCATTATGTAAGGAAAGATCTATAAGGCGAATAGCAAATATCCAACCATGTGAGTAATTATAGATATCTAAAGTAGCTTTTGATGAAAGTTGTCTGCCCCCCAATTGAAAAAAATCAACCATTTCATTTTTGCTAAAACGAAGATCATTTTCATTTATATAAGAAATTGAGTCTTTAGAAAGTAACCCCACAATGTTAATATCAGGTTCTTTTCTTGACATAAAAATAATTGAAAGATTAGGAATTCTGGTTTCAATAAATTTTTCAAAAAAAATCAAGATTTTTTTTTCGTAAATCAAGTGAAAATCATCATAAACAATTACATATTTTTTTTTGCGATTTACTTCCTCTGAAAGTAGGGTGATGTATCTTTCAAATGTCCCCAAGGTCTCTGGAAAACCAATGTCAATAAAGTCTGAAGCAAGCTTTTTATTTTGAATAGAAATAACTTGAATAAATCTATCCCATAGTCTTAGTGGTATATTATCATAATTTGAAAGCTGCATCCATATAACACCAGCATTATATTTTTGCATAAAATTATAAACGGTCTGTGTTTTACCGTATCCTACGCCAGCAACTATAAAAGTTATAGGTTTTTTTAACGCATTGTCCAGTAATTGATTTATGTGGGGTCTCTCTAAATAACTTGTACCGCTTTGAACAGGCACTTCATTAGATTGTAATATATTTTTCAATGCTAGAACCTCCTTTGTATCAAATATTTTGTATTATAAAATTATACTAAGATAACAATTTGTTGACTTCTTTTAGATGATTCTCCTTGTCCAAGAGCCAATTGTTATGAAAACGAATATATTCATCACAAGGTATGGGTTTGCTTATATAAAATCCTTGTATTTCATCACAATAGATGCTTTTTAAATAGGCATATTGGGCACAATCCTCAACTCCTTCAGCTGTAATTAGTTTATTTAGGGTTTTGCCCATTGCTACAATAGCATTTATGATTGGGCGATCGTTATCATTGTCATTGTTTAGACCCATAACAAAAGAACGATCAATCTTAATTCGATCAACGGGAAGCTTTTTTAAATAACTAAGAGAAGAATATCCTGTTCCAAAATCATCGATAGAAGATGTAACACCCCAACTATTTAAGGTCGTCAAGATACTTATTACTCTAGACATATCTTCCAACAATGTTTCCTCTGTTAATTCAATGTCCAGTTTGTTCATGGTCATACCAGTTTCTTCAATTGATTCCTTCACCATATTCAGAAAATCTTTATGCAAAAGAACTTGTGAAGAAATATTTACAGACACAATATGATGAATACCGTTTTCTTCAAAAATCTTGTTACATCGGCATGATTCTTTTAACATCCATTTGCTTAAAGGAACGATAAGACCTGTTTCCTCTGCTAATGGAATAAACTCACAAGGGCTTACGATTCCCTCTGGGGTTTGCCATCTAATCAACGCTTCACAGCTAGTGATATCTCCTGAGTCAGATAATGCCTTTGGTTGGAAATATGCTATGAAATCCTTACAATCATCATTGATTGCAGTTCTAAGTTTATTTTCCACATATAATTTTCGCTGAAATACTTTATTTAACTCATTATCATATCTGCAACACATATTGCCACCAAGTTTTTTGGCATGGTACATGGCTATTTCTGTATTTTTCAATAAGGTATCCGCATCATTAGTATCAAAGGGGTAGGTGGAAGTGCCAATAGAAGCGGTCAAGTGCATTTCTCTTTCTCCTACAACAAAAGGATGTTTGAATATAGACATCACTTTATCTGTATAAAGTAGGAATTCAAATTTATCATTCCATTTGCTGGAAATAATCAAAAATTCATCTCCTCCGAATCTACCAATCATTGCATCTTGTCCAAACTCCTTTTCTAATCTTTCTGAAACAGCAACAATAAACCTATCTCCAACAGTATGATCCATGGTATCGTTAATATTTTTAAATCTATCTATATCCAATAAAATGAGACCCACAGTGGTTAGATTATTTTTAGCGACATTAATTTCTTCTATTAAAGAATTTCTACTATTTGTCCTGTTTCTTAATCCCGTGAGTAAATCATAATTCGCATTATAATAAAGAGATTCATTTTTTTCTTTTATGATATCCCGATGTTTTTTGATTTCAAAAAGCATGTGATTAATAGCTCTTGTTAAAATTTTAGATTCTTTATAGTTTGTTTGTTCTTCTATAGATAAATCATTAGAATTAAAGTCTATTTTTTTTACATCTTTAATTAGTAGAGCAATTGGTTTTATAATAATATTATTTAGAAGTGTCAAAATAAGAAACATAATAATACTACAACATAATGCTACAACAAAAAGTACCACTTGTATATTTTTAATACCTTCGTTATACAAATGCCTAGGTCCAGAAACAGATATAAGCAAGTCATCCTGACCATAAATGTTCTTCAGTTTGTTACCAGCCTCTACAATAGAGTTTTTGCGTGTATTTATCACATATTTATCAGTATTTGATAAATATGCATATTTGTTGGCAAAGGATATATCATTCTCATCCAAAATACTAACTGTAAGCTCAGGGTCTTCCATTAAATCATTAATTTGGTTTTGGGAAACAATTCGTCCAAAAAGCATAGATCCCATACAAGGACCGGTTCTATCTGTGCGAAGAATAGGGCATGAACTTATGTAGAGAAGGTTACCCTTGTACTTAACAAAACCACTAACACTATATTCATCAGGATTTTCAGGATCCACATTATCATTAGTTTCTATACGTTCAACAGTAAGTGGTCCTATTTTTTTATATAATAAAGACAAATCTAATGACTTAGATGTGCTGTAGTTTGGACCGAGTTCATAAGATCTCTCATAAATGATATCTCCCTTAGTATCTAAAACTGCAATAAAATCAAGACTGTAAATCTGATAAGGATAATCATTCAAATAATATGGCAAAAATTTGTCAAAAATACCTAAAGCATAGTTATATGCATAATCATAGGCTCCCCATTGCCTAGTTACATTTGGCAGGTATTCATAGGTGTCTTGCAACGCATTTTGTACAGTTCGGGCCTGATTTTTTATATCATCATTTTCTCTGTCCCAAAGCATTTTCCCCATGCTGTTAAATAGAATTGTATAAAGTGCAAAAATCATTAAAAGAAAAATTAAAACCATCACTGCAAAAACCTGTTTACGCATACTCATATTGCTGAGTTTATCTCTTATTTTACGTCTATGCATGTTATCTACCTACTTATTTTCAGATTTATATAATTGTATGTTATCATATTAAAAAATCGCTTAATACACCCTAATTGTTATTAGTAAGGTTTTCATATGCAATTTATTAATCTGAAAATAAAAATAAGTAAAAAAAGGCTGCAAAAATCCTACAATATAATGAGTTTAATTCTCCTTATATTGTAGGATTTATGCAGCTACCTCTTAAATATTATCAGATTACTGACCTGATATGATATTTGCCTTAATAAAATCTAGTGCTTGGAGTTCTTCCTTAGAAAGATCTGTACCTTCCATCTCTTTGATTTTATCTTGATATTTATTGTCTCCGTTACGGTTAGCAAAAGAAATTTCAGCTCCCAATAACATTAAAATCTGCTCGGAATTCTCCATTTTGGAAAGCTCTGCAAGAAAAACCTGGGTGTCTGATAAAAAATACTGTAATATTTTCTCTTTTGCTTCTACATTCTCATCAATGGAATATGATTCAAAAATTGATGCCAGATCTTCCTCATTTGTTATGGAAGAAGTTTCGGTTTCTGAAGCAGTTGTGGTTATTGCGGTAGTTTCTGCAACGGTTGTAGTAGTTGCAGTAGTAGTTGCAGTTGTTCCTGTGCTTTGTGAACAAGCCACAATGGTTCCAGCCATGGCAAGTGTTATACAAGCCAATAATAATTTTTTCATAGTCTATCTCCTTTTCTTTATCAGTAAGTTCATTATACACTATTTGTAATGTGAATGTCCTTACAAATAATAAAGGTTTTATTACAAATCTTTTTCCGAAATATGAATCAACTTAACTAGTCACTAAATATTCTCTGCTAGTCTTGTAACAGCAACATAGATATTTGAGATACTGTACCATGTAGCAAAATCAACAATACCAGTAGAAGGTAGGCGGAACACATCCTGAAATGTTTCTACCGCTGTTCGAGTTTCATTGCCAAATATGCCATCTACTCTGGATTTTTTGATGGCTGGATAATTATTTGAAATGGCATTTAATTGTTCTTGTATTGTTCGAACATCACTACCAGTAGAACCCATCTGCAAATTCACTCCAGAAAAAGAGGAGGGAATACCAGCCACTTTTTCCGCTTGCATTAGATAAATATCTTGCCCATAGTAATTTTTAAGTATATCAGCTGCATTGTATCCGTTATCACCTAACGTTTTTGAACCCCATTGTGACATCCATTTTGGGCATTGTACATTTTTTCCATCACAATATTGAGTCAAAAGAGGTTGCCGTATATTGGGTCTTGTTACAAAGGTAGTGAATATATCGTCTACGATTACTGAAATTTCTTCAAAAATATTACGCCCATAATTAAATGCATGATCATAAGCAGTTGAGCTGGTGATAGTAAAATTAAATCCTTTGCCTCGATACCACTCTGTGTAAATCCTGTTAAGGGTAAAAGAAAGGATGGCCAAAACATTTGCCCGAATTGTTTCTTCTGGCCAGGTGGAATAGATTTCGCAGCTAGCAACATTTTTGATATAGTCTCTAAAATCCACGGTGTAGTTTTTGGCAGCAGAATTAGTAGGAACCCCATCATGTACTATAACAAATGCAGGAACTACAGGTTTAGGTAAAACTACAAGACCTAATGATTCAGGAAGATCCTTTACTTCTGCTTCGGGAATCTTAGGGGGAAATGTTCCCCAAAGAGTAGGTTCATTTATCTCGATGGTGTCCGTTCTCCATGGAGTAACGCCACTAGGTATTAAACGAATATCTTGTAAGGCGGTGGTATCAGGAAAGATTTGCACACCTTCCACAAAAGTTGTCTCATAACCATCCATAGTTACTTTAATATCATATTCACTATAAGGTTTTGGCATCTGTGTCTGTAAGGAAAATTCAATGGGAGGAGATGGCAAAGTGATGACAGGCGTTTGTCCTGAGGAATCCGTTCTCAATTCTTCGATAATATCTTCGCTTCCTCTTTCGGTAATTTGAATAAGTGCATTATCAGCTGGCCTTCCTACATTAGTTGAGAAAGTGCCAAACTGTAAACGTCCTATTCCGGAAAATTCAGAATTATTAGGCATTATAATTCTCCTTTTGATTTTAAAAATATATAATAGTATATGGAAGTCTTTTATGTAATATTACTTTTAGAATTTAAAAAAGTGTGTCTTCTTGAATAACTATTTACATATAATAATAGAAAATAAGGAGGGTAAAACTACCATTGAGTTATTATAATAAAAATCTAAAACCCACATCCCCTGCACCAAACACCATTCCTCATTTTAGTCCTAATGCAAAGAATGCACATAGAAAATTATTGAAAAATTGTCTTAGCACACATATTTATTTGTTCATGAAAGCATCAAGATCTTTTTGGATGTATCCAGTTGGTATCAATGAAAAATTCATATGGGGATATGCCTGGGATGGTTTAAAATGGAATTCAACTAAAGTTGATTTAGCCAATGTTGACAGTTACTATTAAAATAAGGTTGGAGTTGTACAAATTATGAGCAATTATTTTGATAAAGAATATGTATCTTTTTTAATCTCACAATCGTCTGATGATAATACACCCTTTGAAGTGATTATAAAGTACAATGGTGATTTAAATAAGCTGGAACATGATCTAGGGGTAGAAGTAGAGGATTTAGACCAAAATTATGCAATTATTACACTCTACAGACAACAGCTGTTGGATCTTTACAGCTATGAAGAGGTGGAATATATAGAACGTCCTAAAAATCTTTCACTGGTCTTAAATAGTGCCTTGAGAAGTACATGTATCTCCCCTGTTCAAAGTACAACTGGATTAAATCTATCAGGCGAGGGGACAATTGTAGCCATTCTTGATTCTGGAATTGATTATACACATAATGACTTTAGAAATGTAGATGGAACTAGCAGGATTTTATACATATGGGATCAAACCACAGATGGAAACCCTCCTATAGGGTTTAAAAATGGAATAGAATACAGCAATATCCAATTAAATGAGGCACTAGAGAGTAATCGACCTTTTGAGATCATTCCGCAAATAGACACAGTTGGACATGGAACAGCAGTAGCTGGAATTGCGGCCGGAAATGGGAGAACCAGTGGAGGAAGAGAAAAAGGAGTGGCACATAATTCTTCCATTATTGCCGTAAAACTTGGACAAAAGGGGCGCAAATCATTTGCTCGAACTACTGAAATTATGCGAGCTATCAAATACAGTCTTGATAAAGCGGAAAGCCTCAAAATGCCAATTTCTATTAATATAAGCTTTGGAACCAATAATGGATCCCATGATGGAAGTTCGTTATTTGAAACATATATAGATGATATGGCACAAAAATGGAAAACAGTCATTGTTGTAGCTTCGGGAAATGAAGGAACTGCAGGACATCATTTTTCATCACAAGTAAAAGAAGGCGAAACCATACTAGTGGATTTCACAACATCGGGAAATCTCAATTCATTTTATTTGTCAATGTGGAAAAATTTTGCTGATAGATTTACATTGGAATTAATTGCACCCAATGGTCAGTCTACAGGAGAGATACGACCTGTTGACCGTATTCTTGTAAAAAACATTGATAACTCAAAAATACTCATATATAATGGCCAACCAACTCATTATAATTCAGATCAGGAGATTTTCTTTCAGGTGTTAAGGGATACTGGAGACATACCCCAAGGACAATGGCAAATAAAAATTACGGGTGTTTCTGTAACAGATGGAAGATTTGATATCTGGTTACCTACAGAAGAAGAGGTATCAACAAAAACTGCTTTTTCTCAACCATCTGCCAACACAACACTTACATTACCCTCCACTGCCATTAATGTAATATCAGTTGGTGGCTATAACTCACAAACTGACAGTGCTGCAATTTTTTCAGGTAGGGGCTATACACGAAATAATGTGTATGTGAAACCAGATTTAGTAGCACCAGCTGTTGGAATAATTACCGCCCGTTCAGGAGGAGGATATGACTCATTTACTGGAACAAGTATGGCAGCGCCTTTTGTGACTGGCGCCTCTGCACTCATGATGGAGTGGGGCATTGTATTAGGCAATGATCCATTTTTATATGGACAGCGGGTAAAAGGATTTTTAACCAAAGGTGCTACAAGAAATAAAAGAATACCATACCCAAATCCCATATGGGGATATGGAACCCTTTGCTTAAAAGATACCATGATGTTTCTCATAGAATATCTAAAAGGAGGTTAATGGATGAGTCGAGATTCGTCTTTAGAAAAATTTATTGCTTTACCAGACACAGTGGATTTTATTGCTAGAAATAATGCATTTTTAACTAATGTAGTAAAAGATATTCCCTATATTTATTTAGGTACAGAAACATCTGATGGAAATGTAGTGGGTTATATCAATGAAAAAAAAATAGATGAATTTTTAGATGAATATAATTTAAGTAGCACATATCCAGTAGTTTTAGGTCTACTAGACAGAGCAAATCTTGAATCAGCAGGTATTATTCAAATCCAACAACAACCATATCTTAATCTTAGAGGTCAGGGAGTTTTGTTGGGATTCATAGACACAGGTATTGATTATAGCAACAATGCTTTTATATATGAAGATGGAACAACAAAAATTCAATATCTTTGGGATCAAACAATTGAAGGAAATCCGCCTGAAGATTTTAATACTGGAACGGAGTATAACGAAAATCAAATTAACGAAGCACTAAGTTCTGATAATCCTTTCAGTATTGTCCCTTCAAAAGATACAGTAGGTCATGGCACATTTTTAGCCTCCCTTGCAGGTAGTCGCGAAAATACGGATTATTTGGGTGCTGCTCCAGATGCTGAGATGATTATAGTAAAATTAAGGAAGGCACGCTCCTATTATTTGGAGAAATATTTAATTCCACCTGAACAAGACAATGCCTATGAATCTACTGATGTTATTCTTGGTATCGAGTATATTCTGAGAAAAGCATTGGAACTTAACCGTCCCGTATCAATCTGTATTGCCCTTGGGACAAATTTAGGCAGTCATGATGGAACCAGTGTATTTGAAGAATATCTAAGTGTGATTTCCAACAGAAGCGGTGTTTGTGTTTGTACCGCCGCCGGAAACGAAAGTCAAGCAAAACATCACACACAAGGAAATATATTAAGGGAAGGAGAAAATAAAGAACTTGAAATCAAAGTAGGGGAAAATGCAAGTGATATTTATTTATCAATATGGAACTCCGCCCCTGACAGAACTTCTGTTTCTATAAAATCACCAGTAGGTGAACTTGTTGGTCGTTTTCCCGCCAAATCTGGGACAATACTACAAACAAAGTTAACCTTAGAAAAATCAAAAGTGATTATAGAATACACATTTCCTTTTGATAAAAGTGGAGCCCAAGGAACAATTGTTAAAATTTTAAATCCTACTCCAGGTATTTGGACCATTACTGTCTATGGTGATATTATATTGGATGGTACATTTCATGCCTGGCTTCCAATTACAGGTTTTATTTCAGATAATGTAGAATTTATATCACCAACTCCAAACTATACCATTGTTTCACCTGCCACCTCCATTGGTGTTATTACTTGTGGAGGATATAACAGTCAGAACAACAGCTTGTATTCAGATTCATCCTGGGGACCCACAAGACTTCCTAGTATGGATCCCGACCTAGTTGCTCCAGGAGTTGAGGTTGGAGGTGTTTTTCCAAATGGATATGGTACAATGACTGGAACTAGTGTTTCCTCAGCAATTACTGCTGGAGCCAGTGCCCTTATGCTGCAATGGGGAATTGTTGATAAGAATGAAGTTTCATTAAATACTTATAGAATAAGATCCTATTTAATACGAGGCTGCGATAGGGATCCTACCATAGAATATCCAAGCGTTAAATGGGGGTATGGGCGATTAAATCTGTTGCAGACATTTAATGCAATGATAGAAAAATAGGAATTAAGGAGTATTGTAAATGATCTGGAAACAGGTCAAAAGCAATGCTCCTTAATTTTTATTTAGGTTAATGAGACTTATTATATGGAGAAATGGACAAAATCCTTTACAGATAGGAAAATAACAAACAAAGTTTGAGAAATCCTTTATTTTATTTTTATGGAATATTAGCTACACTATAGATAAGCAGGTAGATAATAGTTCTGTACATTCATATGAATAGTGTTAAGGAAGGAGATGACATCTATAATGGCTAAGAAACCACACAATTCAAGAAATCGGTTATTCCCCTATTTATTAATTGCACCTACAGCAATTTTAATTACATCAGTAATGGTTTATCCTATTTTGAGAGTATTTTATCTTAGTTTTCACAATTTCGATTTGTCACAGTCATGGAAAGATGGATTTGTAGGATTATCAAACTATACAAAATTATTCACGGATGACAAATTCTTTAGTTCTTTAGGCATCACTTTTAAGTGGGTACTTTCTCAAGTGGTATTTCAATTATTTTTTGGAATGATTGTTGCACTGCTTTTGAATCAAAAATTTAGGGGACGTGGTTTTGCAAGGGCAGTGTCCCTTGTTCCATGGGCAGTGTCTGGTGTATTAGTTACCATGTTATGGACACTGATGTATGACCAATCCTTAGGTTTAATTAATGATATACTTATGAAAACTGGTCTGATTACCAAAAAAATTGCATGGCTTGCAGACTCAAAAACATTTTTTTCAGCAGTTGTGGTTGCAGAACTTTGGAGGGGGATACCATTCTTTGCAATCAATCTGTTGGCGGCGTTACAATCAATTCCTCAAGATATATACGAATCTAGTGCCATAGATGGTTGTGGACCTGTCACAAATTATTTTTACATAACATTGCCATTTTTAAAGGAGAGTATTATTTTTGCAACCTTGTTAAGAGGTATTTGGGAATTCAATTCCATTGATATGATTTTCACCATGACCAATGGAGGACCAATGGATCAAACCACTACATTACCAATTTATATGATGAAAACAGCCATCATCAAAGGGAATTACGGGTATGGTTCCACCATTGGAGTCATCGCCTTTCTCCTATTGTTAGTATTTGCTTTATTTTATATTAAGTTAAGCGGATATGGAGGTGAAGAAAAATGAGCATAAAACAGAAAAAATATATAGCAAAAATATGTTATCTATATATACCCTTAGTTGTGGTGCTTTTAATTGTATTAATCCCTTTTTTGTGGGCTTTATCTACATCCTTTAAGACAATACCTGAATTTCAATCGGAAACACTAAAATATCTTCCCAAAAGTCTGAATTTTAGTAATTATATCTATGTGTGGAAAAAGAGTGGGTTCTCAACATATTTTGTAAATAGTCTTTTTGTATCATTTTCTTCAGTGATACTGATTATATTCTTATGTATATGTAATGCATATGCTCTGAGCAGATACTCCTTTAAAGGTAAGGCAGTCATAACCACTATGTTGCTGGGAACACAGATGATGCCTGTAATTTTATATCTTGTTCCACTGTTTTCCGTATTTAAGGCAATTAGGTTGATTGACAATCCATTGGCTTTGGTATTATTTAACCTTGTGTTGCAAACACCCTTTAATACTTTGTTGATGAGAAGTTTTGTAAATGCAGTGCCAAAAGAAATTGATGAAGCTGCTATGGTTGATGGTGCCAATAAATTTACTATTATGACTCAAATTTTAATGCCAATGTTAAAGCCGGGAATTGTGGCAGTTAGCGCATTTGCATTTATTGGCTGTTGGAATGAATTTCTGGTAGCATTTACTTTTATTCAGACACAGAAAAAATTCACGATACCTATTGGACTAAAGACAATGATAGGTGAATATTCAATCAATTATCCGGCTTTGGCGGCGGGCAGTATGATAGCCCTGATTCCACCGGTTATATTGTTTGCGTTTATCCAAAAACATCTAGTAGCAGGATTAAGCGCAGGAGCCGTGAAAGGCTAATTATAAACTATGGAGGTTACAGGAGTATGAAAACAAAAAAATGGATAGGGTTAGCTGTTTCAACGATTTTAACAAGTAGCTTATTATTAACAGGCTGTTCATCAAATGGGGGTTCACCAGCAGTGGACAATAAGCCAACCCAATCAGTGGAATCAACCAATGGGTCAGTGACAGTAAGTTTTTGGGCAGCAGCAGTTACAGAAGAAAGACAACAATTTTTTGATTGGTTTGCTGATTATGTACCTCAGGTATATCCAGAGATTAAGCTAGAGATATTGGGTGTCCCAGGCAATTTAAGTGATTACAGACAAAAACTCGATGTGGCTATACAAGCAGGTACAGCCCCTGACATTACCAATGACTTTCGACCAGCACTGGTAATCAATGGATATTATGAAAATTTAAATAGTTATTATGATAGTTGGGAAGAAAAAGATAAGGTGAATCCGGAACTAATCAAATCAAATAAGACTTATGATCCCAAAGGGGAAGGGCTTTATGCTTTGCCATACAGTTCTCAAACCTGGAATATGTGGGTAAGACCAGATTGGCTAAAAGAAGTGGGAATGGATACTCCTAAAAAATGGGATGACTTTTTTGCTGCTGTAGAAAAAATGACTCACACATCTGAGGATAAATATGGTCTTTGTATCAGAGGTGGAGCAGGTAGTGCAAACACCCTTGAAATGCTTATGTATTCTTACTCTGGTGTAACAAACTATTTTAATGCTGATGGTACAAGCACAATTAATAACCCCCAAAATGTGGAATTTGTTCAGAAATATCTTGTAGATTCTTATAATGTTTATACTGCCCAGGATGATTTGACAAAAGGATGGAGTGATCTTGCAAATTCATTCCAATCTGGTAAGGCTGGTATTGTAGTACATAACTTAGGCTCGGCGGCATCCATGGCACAAGCATTTGATAATGATAACTCAAAATTCCAGGCAGCTATGTTCCCTGTTTCAGAAAAAGGTTATGTTGTTCATGGAGGGCTTATGCCACTTGGTCTTTCTATGAACTCTGCATCTAAAAATAAAGATGCTGTTTGGAAGGTAATCTCTTTATACTTAAGTAAGGAAGTAAATACAAAATATTGTCAACTTTATGGAGAAATTCCAGCCAATCTAGAGGCTGCACAAGATCCTTTCTTTATAGAATCTCCTTATATGAGTGTAGGAGTTGACATTGAAACCAATGCTAATGTTAAGTTTAATGATACACCTTACTACCTTCCTACCTACTCCAATATTCAGGCAGATATGGAATCTAATATTCAGGCAGTTATGTCCGGGGCAATGACCCCAGAAAAATTATTGGACACATGGGCAGCAGCTTTAGAAGAAGCATATAAAGATTATAACCAATCAATCAAATAACTTGGTTTGCCTTCTATAATTCTGACAAAAGAATATTTTCTTTTACCAGGTAGCGCCAGCAGCAAAATGTGATATAATCTAAAAGTATACATAGATAAGATTGCTGCTGGCAGAGGGAGAGCCTTTGTATGAGTTGTATAGATAGATGGTTATGGAAGAGAAAATTTAAGAATCAGATTATGATGCTTTTTCTACCTGTTATGATTATTACAATATCTTTAATTGGAATATTTGTTTATTTATATGGTCTTAATCAGGTAAAAGTAAATGCCGAATATCTCATTACAAATACAACCAAACAAACTGCAAATGTGGTAGATAACAAGATGGGACTTGTTTTCAATCAATGCAATTCTTTAAAGGATATGACATCTGTTTGGAGATTGGTGAACTATTCCTACTCAAGTGAAAAAAGTAAGGAGGAATATGCTGATATTATCACCATTTATAATAAATTTAAAGAGATATATCGAAACAGTGAAATCATTGATTCCGTTGCCTTTAAAACAAGTCACGGAACTCAAATCAATCTTTATAATGATATGGTATATGATAAACTGGAGGTGAATCTGGAAGATTATACAAGCGGTAATTATGAGGAAAACTATGGCTATACATGGATAAATTCTCACAAGGATACCATATTTTCTTCCAGCATGCCAAGAGAGGTCATCACCATTGCATTAAGCCTTAAAAATATTCAAAGAGAAACCATTGGTGCAGTTGTTATTAATATGAAAAGCAGTTATTTTGAGGAGGCTTTATCTCAGGTTGAAATCAGTAAAAACGGCTATGCCATACTGCTGAGCGAAACCAGCTGTCTGATACCACAAGGAATTAATGACAAATATGAACTAAGTGAGGAGCAGATTAAGGCACTGCGTAGTCAAATCGGAACAGCAGGAGCAATGGAACTTGTAGTTGACCATTCCTATGAAAAAATCTCAGCTTATTATAGCCCCTTAGAAGTAAATAATTGGCTGGTTGTTTCCATAGTACCTCAGTCAGACTTGTTTAGTGTGGCTCAGACTTATCGTATGGTGTTAGGGGCTATGATTGTTGCATTTATTATTTTGTCTGTGGTTATTTCAATTTATGGAGCCAGAATGGTAGCAAAACCCATAGAATATCTTTCAGAACAGGTATTGGAATTTCAGAAGAATCACAATGTGGATTTTACTACAAATGCTAGCTATGAAGTCATAACTCTTTCTAATGGGTTAAATACCCTTAGATTATCAGTGGAAAAACTTCTTGAGCAGGTAAAACAAGAGCAGAAGCAAAAAACAAATCTAGAACTTATGATTATGCAGGCACAGATAAAACCACATTTTCTTTACAATACATTAAGTTCCATCAAACATCTTTCGGATATGGGCGATAATGAAAAAGCCTCCCAAATGTGTGGGGCTTTGATTCAATTTTATAAAATAGGACTCAGCAATGGGCGAGAGATAATTAAGCTTAGTCAGGAAATAGAACATGTGCGTAACTACCTTTTCATCCAACGTTACAGATATCATAAGGATTTTGATTTTGTAATAGATGTTTCTGAGGAAATAATGGATATGAGATTACTTCGTATGACACTGCAGCCTCTGGTGGAAAATGCAATATATCATGGCATAAAACCTAAGGAAGGTTTTGGAACCATAATCATTAGTGGCGAACTAATTGGTGATCAAGTGACACTGATCATCTATGATGATGGTGTGGGCATGTCACAAGAAAAGCTTTATCAAGTAAGAGAAGACATGATGCGAGAAGAAATCACCCAAAGTTATGGTAATTTCGGGGTGCGAAGTGTTTATAAGAGGCTGAGTTTATTTTTCAGTGATCATGTGACTATGACCTTTGATAGCTGTAAAGATGTATATACTCAAATACAGATATCATTTCCCATATTAAATAATGATAGGGGTAACAAATATGTTTAGGCTTATGATTGTGGATGACGATGAAATTTTGAGAAAAGGATTAGTGAATAATATTAATTGGACAGCTCACCATGTTGAGGTGGTAGCTGAAGCCAAAAATGGAAAGGAAGCCCTGTCTAAAATAGAGGAAACTATGCCTAATATTATTATGTCCGATATTCAAATGCCATTTATGAATGGGCTGGATCTTGCAGAATATGTTTATAAACTCTATCCCCAAATAAAAGTCATTCTACTTACCGCTTATGAAGAGTTTGGATATGCAAAAAAAGCATTACAATATAAAGTCTGTCAATATGTCCTAAAATATGAAAGTAATGAGATTATCCTGCAAGCGGTTATGGATGGTATTACCAGATACAACAACGATATTAAAATGGAGGAGATTGTAAGCAGTAACAGAGGGTTTATGATTAAAGATTTTTTTAGAGAAATCAGTTTTTCTCAACTAGATAAAGAAGAGATAAAAAAACGTCAAAAAGAATTAAAACTGTCTAATGATAAAAAATACTTCTGTGCTGCATCCATTCATATTAAAATGTTAGGGGATGGAGACGAAATGAGTTCCCTGATTAAAAAACAAGAATTATTTCGTTTTATAGAACATCAATTAACAGAAAAGTTTGGAGAAAATCATCATCATGTATATTGGTTTCAGGATAAGGAATCCCAATATCTTATTATGGCTGAGCAGGAAAAAAAGGACTGTGATTTGGCAGAAAAAATATTAAAAGATCAGATAGATTCATTTGTTTGTTTGCCTAAAATTCATTTACTTGTAGGGGTTGGAAAATGGCAGGATGATATTGTTGATTTGCCATACTCCTTTGTACAAGCACAGAAAGTAATCAGCCTTAGTAATTTACTGGATACCACTTATAGTAGATCCAGTGTAATTATTTATAGCTGGGATATGGAAATGCAGGGTTCTATTACAGATATTATGGATAAGGTAATTACGTATATAGATGAAAACTATGCAGATGAAAGCTTGTCTTTGAATAATATTTCGGGTCAGGTTCATCTTTCGTCTAATTATGTGAGCACACTTTTTAAAAAATACCATGGAATTAATTTGAGTGACTATATTATAAAAGTTCGTATGGAAAAGGCAGAAGAATTGCTAGAATTTACAAACTACAAAGCATACGAAATAGCTGATAAGATAGGATATAAAAATTCTCAGTATTTTAGTGTGCTTTTTAAACGGTATACAGGGTATTCACCTACAGAATACCGACAAAAAAGTGGATTAAAAAGAATTTAACAATTTTAAGTTAAAACAAAGGAGTATTGGTAATGAGTAGAATAAACAATCCTATTTTAAGAGGCTTTCATCCTGATCCATCTATTGTTAGGGTGGGAACAGATTATTTCTTAGCAGTATCTACTTTTGAATGGTTTCCAGGGGTATATATTTATCATTCAAAAGATTTGGGCAATTGGAATTTTATTTCCAGACCATTGTCTAATGACCAACAGCTTGATTTAACGGGAATCGATTCTGCTTGTGGAGTATGGGCGCCAAATTTAACCTACCATAATGGTACATTTTATTTGCTCTACACAATTGTATATACAAACCGTCCCAGATATAAAGATACACATAATTTTATGATTACAGCCAAAGATATTAAGGGACCATGGTCAGAACCTGTCTTTTTGAATTGTTCTGGTTTTGATCCGTCTTTATTTCATGATGAAGATCGAACTTGGCTTGTTAATATGACAATCGATCATAGGGTGGAAAATGAAAGATTCAGCGGAATTGATCTTCAAGAGTATGATGTAAAATCAAAAAAATTAACAGGTAAGATCAATAAAATATTTAAGGGAAGTTCCATAGGCACAACAGAAGGACCAAATTTAATAAAGCGGGGGGAATATTATTACCTTACAGTAGCAGAAGGTGGTACGGAATCTGGTCATTGTGTTACGGTTTCCCGGTCGAAAAGGATTACTGGTCCTTATGAGGTAGATCCTTTAAATCCTATGCTTACATCCAAAACATCAGATGATTATCCCATACAACGCTCAGGTCATGGCCAGTTGGTAGAAACAGAAGATGGAAGATGGTATATGGCACATTTATGCTCCAGACCAATTGATGGATACAGTATACTGGGAAGAGAAACGGCCATGCAAAATATTATATGGGATGAAAATGGATGGTTTCGATTAGCAAGAGGGGGTAATTTACCCTTTGAATACTTTGAAATTCCATCTAAAAAAGAAACAATGATGGCAGAAATAAATAGAGCTGACTTTAATGAAGACGAAATTCCCTGGCAATTTATGACTCTAAGAAAATCAGTCAGTCATTGTGGCATTACCTTAAAAGAAAGAAAAGGATGGCTTCGTATATATGGAGGGAATTCTCTTGCTTCAAAATTTAAGCAAGGATTTTTAGCCAGAAGGCAACAAGAGAAGAATTACGAATGTACCGTTAAAATGGAGTTTTCACCCAGAGCACATCAGCATATGGCTGGTCTTGTGTGTTACTATAACTATGATAATTATCATTATTTAAAAATAAGCAAAGAAGAGCAAATTGGTTTATGCATCAATGTCACAACAGCAGAAAATAAAGAAATAAGAGATACCAAATGTTATGCCATTGGTGAAGAAAATACCATGCTTTATTTAAGAGCAACTGTTTATGGCGAAAATCTTGTATTTAGCTACTCATTTGATGGGGAAAAATTTATGGTTATTGATGGAGTATTTGATATGAGGATTTTATCAGATGAGCATGTAACAGGCAATGGTTTTACTGGTGCAATGGTTGGTATTGGCTGTCAGGATTTGTTAGGTGATGGCATTTTTGCGGATTTTGACTGGTTTGAATATAAGGCATTATAAATTAGGTGTAATAGCCCCCATTTTATGAAGTATGTATCTTTGCACATTTAAACTATAATGGTTACATACATTAGATATAAAATAATATTTATGAAAGGGGATTATGATATGTCTATATTTAAGGAGATAAATCCTGAACAATTACAGCAAAGTCCATTCCAATTAATAGGGAAAGACTGGATGCTTATTTCTGCAAAAGCGGATAAAAAAGTAAACTCAATGACAGCGTCATGGGGAGGTTTAGGGGTTATGTGGGGAAAAAATGTAGCTTACATGGGCATTCGACCTCAAAGATATACCAAAGAGTTTGTTGATAACTCAGATACATTTTCACTTACCTTTTTTGATAACAGTTATAGAAGTATGTTAAATTATATGGGAACAAAGTCAGGAAGAGATGAAAATAAAATTCAAAATTCAAATCTTACTATCTTGGAATCCAAGGATACTCCATACTTTGAAGAGGCAAAACTGGTTCTGATTTGTAAAAAACTTTATGCTCAGAACATGGATCCAACTGGGTTTTTTGAGCAAAATCTTAATAAAAGATGGTATCCTAATGAAGATCATCATACATTATATATTGCAGAAATCATAAAGATATTAGTAAAGAACTAAACATGCAAAGGATGTTGTAAAATAAATATAATCTATTTTGAATAGATTGTAGTGTTTTTGCAACATCCTAATTTTTAATAGGTCATCTTATTAGATATTGTCAGAAAGCTTGGGATCTCTTTACAATCCCCCAAATATATTGTATACTACGGGTTAGATAGTGATTTTAATAAGGAGAGTGAGCATATGAAGAAAATAACTCTATACATGTTTTGTTTATTAACTATAATTGTTATGGCTGGATGTGGTTCAAAAAAACAAGAGCAGGTTTCAGGTACTTTAGAGGAACTTGTAGATAAGATTTATGCCGGAAGTGGAATTGAAATGCCTAAGACACAATTGGTTCCTTTAACAGATGAAAATGTAGAGTATGAATTGGGTACAAAAGAAGTAAAGTACACAGAGGGTGTTGCTTCAACTCCATTTATTAATGTGATACCACATTCACTTGTGCTGATTCGTGTTGATGATAACACAGATATTGAGGCGACAAAGAAGCTTATCAAGGACAATGTTGATCCTAGAAAATGGATTTGTGTAGGTGTTGATGACAGTAATGTAGTTGTAGATAATATAGGAAATTTAATCGTGTTAATTATGGACGAGAATTCAGTTAAGCTTCACGAAAGCTTTCTAAAGCTTGCAGAGAAGTAACATAAATTACCCCCCCCTGGTGTCCCCACTTTCGTTTGAATAAATCACACGAAAGTGGGGACATACCTTATTAGAGTCCTATTTCATGCAGGAAAAGAGGTGTTCCTATGCTTTTTTCAAGTATTACTTTTATCTATTATTTTCTTCCCATTGTTTTTTTGATTTACTTCATACTTCCTTCCAAATGTAGAAATATGGTTTTGTTAATTTCCAGCTTATTTTTCTATTACTATGGAGAATCTAAATATACCATACTATTACTTTTTTCCAGTGCTGTGGATTATACATTTAGTCTTTTGATTCATAGATATAGAGGAACGAAAAAAGCCAAATATGCATTAACTGGATCCATACTAATCAATTTAATGCTGTTGGGATTTTTTAAATATGCAGATTTTTTTATTTCCAATATTAATGGAGTATTTAGTCTTCAGATTCATCTTTTGAGAGTTCCTCTCCCTTTGGGCATAAGCTTCTTTACCTTTCAGACTATGAGCTATACCATAGATGTGTATAGAAATGAGGCAAAAGTACAAAAAAATCCCCTTAACTTTGCAACCTATGTCTCCTTATTTCCCCAATTAGTGGCGGGACCTATTGTAAGATATACCACAATAGCAGATGAGTTAGTGGATAGAAAACATAGTTTTGATGATTTTGCTTATGGTGCAAAAAGATTTACCATAGGTCTAGGCAAAAAGGTACTAATTGCTAATATCTTAGGTGAATTGCATAGTTTATCCATAAATACTTCAAATGTATCCGTTTTATATTATTGGATTGCAGCCATCTCATATTCCTTGCAGATATACTTTGACTTCTCCGGATATAGTGATATGGCTATAGGACTAGGCAGAATGCTTGGATTTCATTTTTTGGAGAATTTTAATTACCCATTTGTATCAAAAAGTATTTCAGAGTTTTGGAACCGATGGCATATATCTCTAGGTACCTGGTTTAAAGAATATGTTTATATTCCTCTTGGAGGAAATCGAGTCTCTAAGATTAAATGGTTTCGAAATATTTTTATTGTCTGGTTTTGCACAGGATTTTGGCATGGAGCCAGTTGGAATTTTATCATATGGGGCTTATATTTTGGTGTTATATTGGCAATAGAGAAGGTATTTCTGTTGAAATTACTAGATAAAATCTCAGGAGTATTTCGTCATATTTATGTAATATTTATTGTATTAATTAGTTTTGTGATTTTTCAGCAGGAAAGCATACCAGGCATTATCATTCATATAAAAGGTATGTTTGGTATCCTGCCTATACCAGCTACTAGTATGGAGTCCATGTACTATTTAAAAAGCTACGGATTTGTACTGGTTTTGGCAGTAATAGGATCTACCCCCTTTTTGAAATTGATAAAGAAAAAATTAGGTGTATACCCAAAATGGGAGAGAATTGCGGATATCCTGAGTTTGATTTTTTGTATGGTTGTTTTACTAGTTTCTACTGCATATTTAGTAGATTCCTCTTTTAATCCATTCTTATATTTTAGGTTTTGAAAGGAGTAAATAATTTGAAGAATAAGATATTTGTAATATGTTTTCTTGGGGTCATATACTCCTTATTTTTGATTAATATTATAAAACCCCAGCAAGAGCTTTCTTATAGTGAGCGTAGAAAGCTTGCCACATTTCCTAGTTGGAGTATAAAAACAGTTTCTGATGGAAGTTTTATGAGTGATTTCGATAAATATGCAGTGGATCAGTTTTCTTTCCGAGAACCCTTTAGAAGTCTAAAAGCCGTAGTGGATCGGGATATCTTAATGAAATCCGATAATAAAGGTATTTTTGTTATAAATGGAAATGTATTCAAGATAGAATACCCTCTAAATCAACAAAGTGTGCTGAATTTATGCCAAAAGATGAACCTATTAAATGATACTCTCCTAGAAGGTAAAAATGTGTACTTTTCAATCGTACCTGATAAGAATTATTATATTTCTAATGAGAATTATCTGGTGATGGATTATGATAAAATGGAGTCTCTTATGTTAGAGAATTTAGGAAATATGAAGTATATTAACCTTTTTGATGCTCTCTCTCTGGATGATTATTATAGAACTGATAGCCATTGGAAACAAGAAAATCTGGAAGGAGTAGTAAAGACATTAGAAAAAGGATTAAATATTCCTATGAATCTTAACATTGCAGAATATAAACAAGAGGTGTTTTCTCCCTTTTATGGTGTTTATTATGGTCAATCAGCTCTTAATATTCAACCAGATAAACTTACCTATCTTGTCAGTGAGGTTACACAACATGCATTGGTAAAAACCATAGAAGGTATGGAAATAGATACTAAAAATTCACCTATCTATAACCTAAAGAAGCTTGGTAAAATGGATTCCTACGAGATATTTTTATCAGGAGTGATGCCAGTTGTAACTATAAAAAATACTTTAAATTCATCTGGTGGTGAACTGATTATTTTTAGAGATTCTTACGCCAGTTCCTTAGCTCCTTTGTTACTAAGTGGATATAGCACCATTACGCTAATTGATTTAAGATATATACATTCAGGGTTGTTAAAAGATTATATTGATTTTCAGAATCAGGATATTTTATTTTTATATAGTACTACCATTCTTAATAATAGTGCTACCATCAAATAGTGTCTATAGGTGAAACCATTTTTTCTTGGGGAATCGCAAAACTAATGATTAATTAGTTGAGCGATTCCCTCTTTTTATGTTTGGAAATCTAATGTAATTTTTAATTATAAAGGCAATATATCCTTACCATACTCGTGGTTTATAACTTGAGCCATACTATTATAAATAGCAGACAAACCACAAAAAATACCAACCCATCCTGCTACTACCTTAATAAATGAAGAATCAGTAAAATCACTAATTGATAGCAAAAGAAAAAGAATTGTTAATGATAAAAATACCACTTGAGAAGCACGATTATGTTTTAGTGTACCAATATACATAAAACCAGTAAAAATTGCCCACAGCAATAGATAGAATCCCATACTCTTACTATCTGCTGGTGTACTACCAAAAGGATTGATCCAAATAAAGATTAAAGACCACCAAAAAAATCCATAAGCGGTAAAGGCTGTTGCTCCAAATAAATTGTTTTTCTTAAATTCCATAATGCCAGCAATGACCTGAGCCGCGCCTCCTAATGCAAATCCCATTGCTATAATTACAACAGATAGTGGAATTATATTTGCATTATGCAAATTTAATAAACATGTTGTCATGCCAAATCCTAAAAGCCCTAAAGGTCCTGGATTTGCAATTGTAGTTTGTTGTGATTCTGTCATAATAAATCCTCCATTTTGTTTCGTATAAATACGCACAAATGGGATAATATCATAGAACTAAAAAATTTGCAAGTATATGTCGAAAATACTCAATTTAATTGTATTTGTAATGACAAGTACTCATATTGTTCGTGTCAATGGCTTTTATTATTTTTAGGAGGTGACAAAAATTTTATCCGAAAGATTAAAAATGTGTCGTAAAAAATTAGAAAAAACTCAAAAAGATATTGCTAGTTATCTAGGTATTTCTGAAAGAGGATATCAGAACTATGAAATTGGTCACCGTGAACCAAATTTAGATACATTAAAAAAACTTGCAGATTATTTCCATGTCTCGACCGATTATCTTTTGGGTCGTACAGATCTTCCTACGTGATATTAAAAAACTCATTTAGGTAATAGTTTTTCACCTAAATGAGTTTTCCTAATTAATAAATTTTACTAACTTCCCAAGATGTGTGGAGAAACAATTGCTAACCTATACTTTTTGATTTTGTAAATTCAGCTTAAACTTACCTAAATTTTCTTGGTATAACTTTTCTTTATCATCCGATATCCAGTCAAAATTTATGCAATCTTTTTCTAAAAAGCTGATCATATCTAATACTTTAATATATTTTTCTTGATCCTTTATCATTAAATAATCAATGGAACTTATTGTATTTAACAAATCACCATCGTACATTTCCCCATCATATGGATCAATAATAAATAAGTCTATCGCCCTACTAAGTGCAATATCCTTTAATATATTCTGACGTATCATCTTAGAGATATCAGTAACATTTAATTCCGCATAAGTTTTATCTATCATTTTATTATACCAATTAATTAGTCCGCTTTTGAAACCTGATCTATCATAATCAAGATTGTATATTTCTTTCAATTTTCTATTCATGTTATTTAATCCCTCCGAATGGTGCAAATAAGGTCTCTATCTGAGTAATATAATCATTTGCAATACCTAGCTGACTTTCTATAAATACTCTTACTTCTGAATTTAGGTTAGGATTCATTAATGATCCCTCAAGACCTTTTTTTACATCTTGTAAACCTGCATATGATTGTTTCATTTCAGTTAAATGATCCCAATAACCACCAATTTTGACATTAGGTATCGGATTCCCCTCTAAATCAGCTAATGTTCCACTAAAATCTCCATCTGTCAGATTATTTTCAATTATATTATTTAGTTTATTAACATTTCTATTTTGAGCACGTGTTAATTGGCTTGTAACATCTTTGGCTACTTCAACAGTTTCCCCAGCTCCCTCCCTAAACTTTGTCAAACTCTCAGGAGAAATAGATATATAATCATAATTCTTAAACCCATTCTGTGCATTGATTTCCGCCAAATCTAATGGGACATTGGGATCTAAGTTCTCCAAACTAGGCTTGGGATTGCAATAATTTCCTATATAATTCCCTATCCCCGCTAATGCCATATAATCCAGAAATTGAAAGAACTGATTTACACTCTGTTTCTGTCCTTCCATCATCGCTTCGGTTAGTGTCATATCCAATCGACTTGCACGATAACCAAATGCTATAAGTGCCAGACGAGGATCCGTCCAGGAGATTTTACTCTCTGCCTTCAATATTTTCTCATAGGCATTTGCACTTAATTCTCCAGTCTTTTTTAATTCTTTTAATATTACCTTCCTCTGTTCAACACTCAGTCCATTGAGTTGAGCTAGAAATATAAAATCCCCATATGGATTTTCGCCCTTGGCAAATTTTTCTTCCCTTGTTAGCTTTTGGAATTCTTCTACAGGTACTTTGTATTCTTTCCATAAAGTAAAGATGAGCATTTGTTCTTTTACATAATCTAGATACTCTAAATCCGAATTCATTTCCATATCGACCATGATTTTATCTTTATTCTTCTTTAAATAGAGTTCCAATTCTTTCTGCTCACTCTTTAACCGATTATAATGAAAACTGTATCGTTCTCGTGTGGCATCAGCTGTTTCTCCTTCAAAACCTGATATTGACATACCCACTATAAGTAGTTCCTCAACAAGAGTCTCTGTTTTATCCCCCAGTTCAATGAGTTGATAAATCATATCCTTCATATCGTTGTAATAATAACGGTTACTCATATTTGATACCAATCTCTCGAGACAGCAATTGATCCTCTTTTAATAATTCACTCTTTAGATTCTCAAGAAGAGAGGATTCAAATTTAGCTATATGATACCACAAAACTCTAGTTTGTTCCATACGATTCCTTAGCTTTTCTCCTGCTTCTGTAAATAAAAAATCCCCCTGAAAGGATAATTGCACAGGATCCTCTGAGGAATGAACTTCGGCTATTTTTTTTAACTTCCCAATACTTTCTTCTACTTTTGTAACATCTAGTGTGATTTGCTTCATATAACGCCTCCTTTAATCCTCAGAATCTCGTCTCAATTCTTCCTCCATTTTTTCAATCCTATACTCCAAATATTGTATGCGATTACCTATCCTCATTCGATTCTCCTCATAGGTATCATCTACTTGATTTTTAATAGTCCTACCCTGTTCCTGAACCACCATACAGTATTCTTCATGATTTTTGCCCTCAAATTCTCCGTAGGAGTAATCATAAGATTTGAGACGACATACTGTATCTTCTATATTAGACTTACAGTTGACCAACTTCCTTGAGGCATTCTCTAAAACCCTTATGTATCGGTTGTATTTATTAATAGTACTCTGCAAAGACATTTATTTACTCCTTTATACTAAAATATAATTAATTATAAAATAATGAAAAATATGGGATTATTATAACAAGTAGTTCGACTAGTTTCAACAATTTTTATTAATAATTTAGCCCAAAACTTTTAATGATTAGGCTTTGGGCTAAATTATTGTCTTTTTGTTATATTATTTCCTGGTCAATTCCATTGTTCTGTTTTTGATATTGTTCCATTAAGATTTTTTATTTTATCTTTGATTCCACAGTCATGAATACACCACTAGGTGATGCGTAAGCAAACTTGCTAATGGAATTGATGACAGAGATAATCATGTCAAACTCTAAGAATAATAAAGTGGAACCTAGAAATTTACTTATAAATTCGCTCTATATGAAACATATGCCCAAGACTCCCAAGACTCCCAAGACTCCCAAGACTCCCAAGACTCCCAAGACTCCCAAGACTCCCAAGACTCCAAAGATAAAAGATAGCACCAGAAAACTGGTGCTTATGTTACAGATTTTTTGGGACATTTTGAAAAATGCTTGACAGCATATGTCGAAAATACTCAGTTTAACTCAAAAATAATTATTTTAAGTAAGCGATATTAAGTTTCAACCTTTTTTGAACATATTATAAATTTTTGAATAAGCTATATTGTGTGGATATATAAAGTGGATGGGACTAGAAAGAAGCGTTTAAGATTTTTGAGATATATTAAAACAAATGTAAAATTTAGTACCATTTAGACACCCTAACCACATACCCATGCTAAACTGGTACAAAGTTTTTAGTAAAAAGGAGAATAATAAAAATGAGTAATAGAAGAAGTAATAGTAGAGCTGTTGAAAATTGCGGATGTGATGAGAAAGCAAAAGTATTTGATGTTTGTGGTTTCAGTGACGGAATCCTTGATATATATGAAGGTCTCAGTGATATTGAAAAAGGTCTTTCTGATATTTGTGAAGGTCTTTCTGATATTTTTAGAGGTGAGCTATGTGAAGGATCTAAAACAATTCGTGGTGGACTTTTTAATATAGAAGAAGGAATACGCGATATCTTAGAAGGTCTGGAAGATATTAATTTTAGATGTAACAAGGAAGCCAAAGAAGAAATTATAGAAGGTTTACGTGGCATTCAAGAAGGTGCTGGAGATATTTTTGCTGCACTTGAAGAAATCGAACGTGGCTGTATTTGTGAAGGCGTAAAAGATATTAATAAAGGAATTATTGATATTCAAGAAGGTTTAGGGGATATTTTTAGAGGTTTAAATAAACTGATTAAATAATATGCTACCTATAAATCAAAACACTAGTAGACCAAAGGGCATATGATATTCAGTTAGTTGGATAAGTAGAATTTAATAAATCATGTAATCATTTGATCATCAAAAAACGGGTTAGCTTATTTGTTTTAGAAAAAAGCTAACCTGTAATTGATGATGTGATATTTAATTGTCTTAAAAATTAACATCTGTTCCATAATAAATACAGGTAAATAATTGTTCCATTTCTTCTTTATTAATGGTTCTTGGATTAGAACCTGTACAAGCATCAGTCAATGCACGTTCTGATATAAGGCTTAATTTTGATTTAAACTCAGCTTCATCAATTCCATATTCTTTCAAACTAGTTGGTATCTCCATGGCATTGTTCATTTCTTTGATTTTGTTACATAAAGAATCTATTAATTCATCATTGGTAGTTCCGCTTAAATTTAATCTTGTAGCAATTTTTGCATATCTATTTGCTGCATTTTTCTTATTAAACTGAATGATGTATGGTAAATAAATAGCATTAGCACATCCATGAGGAATATGGTAAACTGCACCAGTTTTATGAGCCATGGAGTGTGTAATTCCGAGAAGAGCATTGCTAAAAGCCATTCCAGCTAAACATTGAGCGTAATGTACACTTTCTCTACATGTTAAATCCCCACCATAAGATTTCAGTAAATCATCCACTACCATCTCAATAGCTTCTAGTGCTAGAGGATCGGTAAATACAGAATGAGCGGTGGATACATATGCTTCAATGGCATGAGTTAATGCATCCATACCTGTATGGGCAATCAACTGAGGAGGCATAGTTTCTGCTAGGTCTGGATCTAAAATTGCGATGTCAGGAGTGATATTGTAGTCAGCAAGGGGATACTTAATTTCAGTCTTATAGTCTGTAATAACAGAGAAAGCAGTCACTTCAGTTGCGGTACCTGAAGTGGAAGGGATTGCAATAAATTTAGCCTTCTGTCTTAACTCAGGTAAGGTAAATGGATCTTTAATATCATCAAAGGTTTTATCCGGGTATTCATAAAACACCCACATAGCCTTTGCAGCATCAATAGGAGATCCGCCACCTATGGATACAATCCAGTCTGGCTCAAACTCTCTCATAAATTCAGCGCCCTTTAATACAGTTTCTACAGAAGGATCTGGTTCAACATTTTCAAACAGCTTGCACTCAATACCTGCTTCTTCAAGGTATTGTATGGTTTGGTCAAGGAAACCGAATTTTTTCATGGAACCGCCACCAACCACAATTACAGCTTTTTTACCTTTGATTGTTTTTAGATGTGCCAGAGAACCTTTTCCATAATATAAATCTCTGGGTAATGTAAATCTTTGCATAATGTATTACCTCCTATATATTTAGTTTAGAATTGTGTTCTTTAAACCTGTTAAAATTATAACAAAGTATCGCAAAATGTTCAAGCTATTTAACAATTATTTTTAAAGAATTCAGTGATAAACATGAAGCAAAATGATGGTGCTCCTAGTTTTTCCTCTATAAAAGTTATAATTCAGGGAAACCCTTCATAGAATGAATAAAATACTCTTATAGTTATGAGGAGGCTTTATCTTATGAAGAGATTACTTATTGTAATCATGGTGGCAGTTTTAATGTTGACATCATTATATGGATGTAGTATTTCCAAAGAAGATACAAACAAGGTGAAAGATTTGGAGTTTACAGTTGTAGATGATGCAGAGGTTCCTGAGGAATTAATGAAACTGATTCAAGAGAAAAAAACGTCAATGTTTAAACTGACTTATAGTAATGATGAGGCTCTGTATATTGTAGTGGGATATGGAGAGCAACAAACTGGTGGTTATAGCATTTCTGTAAGTGAGCTTTATTTGACCAGCAACTCCATTGTTATTAAGACAAATCTAATAGGACCATCTAAAGATGAAACACCTACAACAGATTTATCTTATCCATATGTGGTAGTAAAGACGGAGCTTAGTGAATTGCCAGTAATATTTCAATAGATAAAATAAAGAAGCAGGAAGGCTTTTCAAAGGGACCTGCTTCTTTTTCTTTTCGTTTCTAAATTTTTATCATATTATAAAATAATTCCTTTTTACATACAAAATGAGAAAGTAGATTCTCATCCCAGTTAGTAAAATAGGAAGGATTTTGATTGTATACAGATGTTATATCAACTCCAAATTTAGAAACATGTTCATAACTTAACATGGAAGCAAGATCTCCATCCTGCCTTTTAATCGCATCTAATAAATCTTTGTGCTCCTTAACTGTTTCATGCATTCTGATTTTTGATTGCATTTTCATATAGCGTACACGGTCTTGATCAGCAGTAATACTTGTGAGTGCAGTTTGAATATTGCTCATCCCCCCCACGTCATAGATAATAGCATGAAACTTATTATCAAGCTCAGTAATCTCATCAGGGGCATTTATTTTCAAACTGAATTCTTGTTGATTTATATTTGCTTCTAATGCACGAATTGCATCTACTAATTGGTTACTAGTACAGAGGTGACGTACTGCAGCCTGATCTAGTATATTTCGCATATAGACAGACTCATATACACGTTGTATATCAATAAGTGATACATAAGAGCCTTTCTGCGGGAAAATCGTTAATAACCCATCAGACGCTAGACGACTACATGCTGATTGAAGTGGTGTTCGGCTGACATTTAACTCCGCAGCAACCTCAAGCGGACTTATTGCCGTGCCTGGTGGAAGAAGCATATGAATAATATTTTTCTGTAAAACTCTATATGCATATTCTGTTGCAGACTCAGATGATTTATGAGGATATATTACCATAAAAGCATTCCTTTCTAAATGAAATATAGTTTGGAGTTTATTCTAGCATGCTACGACTGATATTTCAAGTATAATATGGGTAGTATCTAAATGAGTCATGGGCTACCGTAGATTAATTTTTATAAACCTGTTTAACGTTATGGTAATATTATATAAAAATACTAGAATATATTAGATAAATATAACAAAAATTTATATGAGGTCAAAAAAATGATACATTTGAATTGACGTATCTATGAATAAGTGCTAACATAAAGGCAGTTAGCATGCTAGCATGTTAAGTGTATGACTTAGGATGAATCATTTGCCAGCATAATGCGGCATAGAAGGGAGCATTACATGAGAATCGAATTTGAAGAAATGAAAAATAATATAAAGGAGGTATTTTTAAAGTATGGAATGAGCGAAGAAAAATCAGAAACATGTGCTCGCATCCATACAGAATCCAGCAGAGATGGTATCTATTCACATGGAACTAATCGAGTTGCCAGATTTATTGACTATGTAAAAAAGGGGTGGGTAGATATTAGTGCAGAGCCCACATTAGAAAAAGAGTTTGGCGCTATGGCAGTCTATAATGGAAATATGGGACCTGGAATAACCAACGCTCTTTTTGCAACTGATAAAGCCATCGAGTTGGCACAAGAACATGGGATAGGGCTTGTGGGACTGAAAAATACAACTCATTGGATGCGAGGTGGTACCTACGGATTATATGCAGCCAATAAAGGATATGTGGTAATTTCATGGACCAATACAGAATCTTGTATGCCACCATGGGGTGGAACAGAGTGTAAGCTTGGTAACAATCCTTATGTTATGGCAGCACCAACAGATACAGATCCTGTTATGATTGATATGGCTATGAGCCAATATGCTTATGGTAAACTTCAAGTTACTCGCCTTGCTGGTAAAAAACTTCCATTTCCAGGAGGATTTGATAAGAATGGTGTTTTAACTGACGAACCTGCACCTATTGAAGAAAGCATGAGAATTTTACCAATGGGTTATTGGAAAGGTTCTTCCTTCTCTTTTATGTTGGATATTCTTGGAGCGGTATTGTCTGATGGAGTAGGTGCTGCTGATATAGATAAGATACAAAAGGGTAGTTGTGGTGGATGTTCACAGATCTTTATGATAATTGATCCAACAAAGTTGTCCAGTTTGGAACATATCTATGAGGTGATTCAGAAAGCAAAAGATTATATAAAATCATCTACTTTGGATGAAAATTCAAAATCCATATGGTATCCAGGTGAAGACTATACCATATTTAGGGCAGAGAATGAGGCAAAAGGTGTATTTGTAGATGATTCTGTATGGGAAGAAATTAAATCATTATAAAAAATAAGAGATATGGGAGGCAGTGATATCGCTATGACAACTATTATTGGAATTATTATGATATTATCGTTTTTGGGTATGATTTTCTATTGTGTAAAAGGTAACAATTTGATGATTGGATTTTTTATTATGTCAGTATTATGGGTAGGTCTGGCTTTTGTAGGAAATGCGGTGGAACCAAGTGCAGCCATGAAAGATCTTACATGGGTTGATGTATTAGCCAATGTATTTCAGGCAGGACCTGAGAATTATGGAAAGGCAATTTTAGTTAATATATTCTTTGGAGCATTTTTCGGACGTGTTCTAATGGATACTGGTATTGCAGCTACCTTGATTCGTAAGACGGTAGAACTTGGTGGAGACAAACCTCGTATTACCATGTCTTTGCTCTGTATTATAACAGCGATTATTTTTAGTTCTATGACTGGAATCGGACCTGTTATTTCCATCGCAGTTATCATTCTTCCAATTATGCTTTCACTTGGAATTCCATCTCCAGTAGCTTTATTTTCTTTTATGGGTTCGATTATGGCAGGGGTATTTATCAATGTGGTAAATCTGAAACAGTATTTGGCAATTGTGGCAAGCGCCAACGAAAGTTATGCTCAGTATACATATGATCAATATTTTCCATTTGCTGTAGTAGCTGCAGGTGTTGCTCTACTTGCTGTATTAATCGTAGCGAACCTTTCCATTGGGAGAAAAAAAACATCCCATGCATGGGCAGCAGTAGCTAAAAAGGCAGTAAGTAGTGATGCACCAGCACTTTCATGGATCTCCGTTTTACTTCCAGTGATTTTGGTATTGGCTCTTAAACTTCCAATCATTCTTGCATTTATCATAGCAAGTCTTTATGCACTGATAACTTGTAGAAAAATGGGTGGTGGATTTGCTGCTATCTGTCGGATGCTGGCCAAGATGTTTGCAGATGGTGCCATTGATGTAGCACCTATGGTAGGGTTTTTATTGACACTTTCTATGTTTAGTAATGCAGCTAAATTCGCAGCACCATATTTTGGTTCAATTATAGGTCAGTTTATTCCTACCGCACCATTGTTTTTATGTATCATGTTTGCATTATTAGCAGCCCTTGGACATTTCCGTGGACCTATGAATTTAGTGGGTTGTGGAGCAGCAATCCTGCCAGTTATCGCAGCGGTAGCAAATTGGCCAATAGAATTTCTTTATCCTTTGTTTGCAATCACAACCATTGTTCCTCAGCATTTGGATATCACACAATCTTGGGTAGCCTGGGGACTTGGATATACCAAGGTAAACTCTAAAGAATATATGAAAATGGCAATACCTACATCATGGACCATTTGTATGATACTTTGTATGGTAGTATATGTGATGTTTGGTAGATAATTGGTCAATGAATAAGACATAGATGGGAGTAAAGATGAGTAGACGAGTACGTATGGGAATTGATGTTGGAGGTACGCATACCAAGGCAGTAGCCATAGATAATGCGACTCATGAAATAATAGGAAAATCTTCCGTAAAAACCACCCATGATGAACATGGTGGAGTTGCTGCTGGAGTTGTAATGGCATTTCAAAATTGTCTAAATGAAAATAACATCAAACCAGAAGAAGTTATTTTCGTAGCACACAGCACAACTCAAGCAACCAACGCGCTAATTGAAGGCGATGTTGCAAAAGTGGGTGTGATTGGTATGTCAAAAGGTGGTATTGAAGGCTGGTTGGCCAAACGTCAACTAAAGCTTGCCAATATCGATCTTGGTAATGGAAGGCAGATTGAGATTAAGAATCAATTTATAAGCTTAAAAGAACTCAATGAAACTTCTGTTGAAAAAGCGATGGATATTATGACTGCAGAGGGTGCTCAAGTTATGGTAGCTTCCATGGCATTTGGAGTTGATGATGGTTCCCCAGAGGAACTTGTTTATGAAGTGTCTGGTAAAAAAGGCTTAGCAGCAACTATGGCTTCTGATATTACTAAGTTATATGGCTTAACCCGTAGAACCAGAACGGCGGCCATCAATGCTAGTATTTTGCCTAAGATGCTTGATACCGCAGAGTCTACAGAAGGTTCTGTAAGACAGGCCGGCGTTACGGTACCATTGATGATTATGCGTGGTGATGGTGGTGTAATGGAGATTACTGAGATGAAAAAACGTCCAGTACTAACTATGCTTTCTGGTCCAGCAGCATCCGTTATGGGGTCTTTGATGTATTTAAGAGCATCTAATGGTGTATATTTTGAAGTTGGTGGAACCACTACCAATATTGGTGTTATTAAAAATGGTCGTCCAGCAATTGATTACTCCATTGTAGGAGGTCACTCCACATACATTAGCTCACTGGATGTACGAGTATTGGGTGTTGCTGGAGGTTCCATGGTACGTGCGAACAAACAGGGAATTGTGGATGTTGGTCCTAGATCCGCACATATTGCAGGATTGGATTATGCCGTTTTCTCAAACAAAGAAAAAATAAAGTCACCTCAAGTTGAGTTTTTTTCACCAAAACCAGGAGATCCCAACGATTATGTAGCCATCCGTTTGGAAAATGGTGAGAGAATCACCATAACCAATTCCTGTGCTGCCAATGTGCTGGGACTGGTAAAGGAAGAACATTTTTCTCATGGAGATGCAGAGGCTGCCAGACGTGCAATGAAAGCACTTGCAGATTACTGTGGAACAACAGTGGAGGATATAGCCACCCAGATCATGGAAAAATCATATAACAAAATTGCGCCTGTAATTGATGAACTAGCTGAAAAATATAAGCTGGAAAAAGATCAGATCTCTTTGGTTGGAGTTGGTGGAGGTGCTGCATCTTTGATTATTTACTATTCTAACAAAGCACAGGTAAAATATGATATTCCAGAGAATGCTGAAGTTATTTCTTCTATTGGAGTAGCTCTAGCTATGGTAAGAGACGTGGTAGAACGTATTATTCCTTCACCTAGTCAGGATGATATCAGATCCATCAAACAAGAGGCCATTAATAAAGCAATTAGTAGTGGCGCTAGTGCAGATTCAGTGGAAGTTCATATTGAAATTGATGCACAGACATCAAAAGTAACCGCAATAGCCACTGGTTCTACGGAAGTGAAAAGTATGGATCTTTTAAAAGAATGTACTCTAGAAGAAGCAAAAAAACTGGCATCTGATGATATGAGAGTTGCAATAAATGATGTTATTCTTATGGAAGAAACTGACTATTTCTACATCTTTGGTACCAAAAACCAGCAAGCTGGTGGGTCAGTACCAGTGAGAATTTTAGATAAAAAAGGATTTATTCGAGTACAACGTTCCAATGCTATGGTTGCAAAAATGTTGGTTAAAGATTATCTGGATGCAGTAAAAGAGTTTTGGGAAGAGATGGCAGTTTATCAGAGTGAGCTGATCGCACGACCAGATTTTTATGTGTGTATGGGAGCTAGAGTTATGGATTTTACTGCAATTGATTTTGAGCAGCTGGAACTGTTGATGAACATTGAATTGGCAAATGGAGATTCTGAATCAGAAGTCATGATAGTTGCTGCCAATATTAACCAGTATTAAGTGGTTGAATAAGAAAGTTAGGTGAAAAAATGTTACGGGAAATGTATCAGTCAATGGTTACCATAACGGATTCAAATTTATGGGGAGATTATGCTTTTTCCCGTGATATTTTGTTTAACAGGATTAACGAGAATGAGAAACAAGAGATGATTGGGCAGGCGGTACAATGTGGATGTGATTATGCCAGGTGGATCATGTCCCAATATGAAGGACAATCGATTACAGATATTATGGAGGCTGTTTCCATTAAGTTAATCAGCAATAAGGAGTCTATTATTGGAGAACGGATTTTATTCGCACAATATACACCTCCTGATGAAGTGATTATTATGGAAGAACCTCTAAAACGATATGAAACTATGCTAATACATCAGAACCTGACAGAAAGTCTGCCATCAGCAAATGAGATACGCCAACTTTTATTGGGACATGAGCTATTTCACTGGATTGAAGAAAACTTTAAGGAATCTATCTATACCAGAACAAAGAAGTTGACCTTGTGGAAACTATGGAAGTTTGAGAATCAATCAACCATAAGAGCCTTGGGGGAACTGGCGGCCATGTATTTCTCACAGACACTAAATCATGTAACCTATTCTCCTTTTCTGATAGATGTTCTTTTATCTTATTCTTATAGCAGAGAAATTGCTAGTAGCATATATAACGATATTTGTGAAAATAACAAGAATTAAAAAAGGAGAGATTATGAAACAAGTAAACATTACAGCCCCATTTATATATGAAGTAATTGATGTTCCCAAGCCTATTCCTGGGAATGGTGAAGTATTAGTGCAGATGAAAGCAGCAGGAGTTTGTGGTTCAGATATCCATCTATTTTTGGGAGAGAACCCACAGGCTGTTTATCCAAGAGTTCCAGGTCATGAGAATGTTGGAGTGATTGCTGAGGTAGGAGAAGGGGTCACTCATGTCAAAAAAGGTGACCATGTTGTAGTTGATTTGGTGGTAGCCTGTGGTCAGTGTGCCCAGTGTAAAAAAGGAAGACGTAATGTCTGCCGCACTGTAAAAGCAAGAGGTGCATCTGTGGATGGAGGATGGAGAGAATATTTTGTTGTTCCAGAACATGAAGTATATCAAATTTCTAAATTTGTTCCATTTAAGGATGCCGCTTTAGTAGAGCCATTTGCAATAGGAGGTCATTGTACAAAAAGAGCTGGAGTTACTGCTGATGATTTAGTTCTTGTTCTAGGCAGTGGGAGTATTGGCGCTATAATTTTACAAACTTGTAAGCAAATTGGATGTAAGGTGATTTGTGCAGATGTAAATGAGAGTTGTCTTAAAAGAGCAAAAGGTTATGGGGCTGATTACATAATCAATACCAGACAGGAAGACTTATTAGAAGCAGTTCAAACAATAACCAATGGTTTGGGTGTTGATGTTGTATTTGATTCAGCATGTTTTCCTGGATCAGTCACCATGTTGATGCAGCCAGGGATTCTGGCAAATGGAGCCAGATTAGTTCCACTTGGTTTTTGTACCGAATATGAAAAAATCACTCAAGCAATGATTAATGGAAGAGAGTTAGCCATCATAGGTACTCGTATGTCTTCTGGTCAGTTTGAGTCTACCATAGAAAAAATTGAAAAAAGCCAATACCAATTGGATGGAATTGTGAGCCACTACATACCATTTAGCCAGATTGAGCAGGTGTTTGAATATATGCAGAACCCTCCAGCTGATATCAAAAAGATGGTAATTTTATTTGAAGAATAAGGGTGATAAAGGAGAATAAAAAATGGAAATGACACTACGGTGGTTTGGAAAAGATGTAGATAGTATAACCTTAGAACAAATTAGGCAGATTCCCGGAGTAACTGGTGTAATTACTACCTTATATCATACAGTGCCTGGCGAAGTTTGGAGCGTAGAAGCCATTGCTGACATGAAAAAAACAGTGGAAGATGCAGGTTTATTGGTAAAAGGTATCGAAAGCGTAAACATTCATGATGCAATTAAAGTTGGTGCACCAAATCGGGAGCAATATATTGAAAACTATATTCAGACACTGACAAATCTAGGTGAAGCAGGAATCAATCTGGTTTGTTATAACTTTATGCCAGTATTTGACTGGACTCGTTCTGATTTGGCAAAACAAAGACCAGATGGGTCTACTGTGTTAGCTTATGATGAAAAAGAGGTAATAAAAATTCAACCAGATGACATGTTTATGGCTCTGGATGGTCAATCCAATGGATTTGTACTTCCAGGGTGGGAACCAGAAAGAATGGCTCAGGTAAAGGAACTATTTGAACTTTATCAGGTGGTAGATGAAGAGAAACTCTTTGATAATTTGGTTTATTTTCTCACAAGAATCAGAGCTGTGTGTGAAACCTATGGAATTCGTATGGCAATTCACCCAGATGACCCTGCATGGCCGGTTTTTGGACTACCAAGAATTGTTACTAGTGGTGACAAGCTACTTAGACTACTGAAAGCAGTGGATGCACCATTTAATAGTGTTACTTTATGTACAGGTTCATTGGGTTCTAACCCACAAAATGATATTCCTCAGATTATACGTTCCTTAAAGGGGCGTGTTGCATTTGCACATGTTCGGAATTTAAAGTATAACGGAGACAGGGATTTTGAAGAGGCAGCTCACCTGTCATCAGATGGTTCATTAGATATGTATCAGATTATAAAAGCCCTTCATGATATTGGTTTTACTGGTCCCATACGACCAGATCATGGTAGAGCAATTTGGAATGAAGTGGCAATGCCTGGATATGGACTGTATGATCGTGCTTTAGGTGCATGTTATTTAAATGGTTTAATTGAAGCTGTAGAAAAGCAAAAAAGATAGGAGATGAAAAAGTGGAGTTAAATAGTTTGATACAAAACAATCTGAATGTATTAAAAAATGTTGGGTATTCTGTTCCAGAATTCTCTCTGGATTTGGTATCTGAAAAAACGAAACAACAACCGGACTGGATTCACTTTGGTGCCGGAAATATTTTCAGAGCCTTTCTTGCTAACAATGCACAAATCTTTCTCAACCAGGGGATAAGAGAGAAAGGGGTAATCGTTGTGGAAGGTTTTGATTTTGAAATTGTGCAAAAATCTTATCAACCATACGATAATCTGGGTCTAATTGCTATTTTGAATGCAGATGGAACTGTAACAAAAAGTCTTCAGGGAAGTATTATGGAAGCATTGCAAGCCAATCCGGAACTAAAAACAGACTGGTCACGGTTAAAAGAAATTTTTCAAAATCCTTCCTTACAGATGGTTAGCTTTACCATAACAGAAAAAGGATATAATCTAAAAGATAACCAAGGTGTCTATACAAACTCAGTAAACAAAGACTTTGCAAATGGTCCGAATCAGGCAGTAAGTTATATGGGAAAGGTTGCAGCCTTACTATATCACAGATATCAACAGGGGGAATATCCCATAGCCATGGTTAGCATGGATAACTGTTCGAAAAATGGTGAAAAACTTCAGGTGGCTATGGTTGATTATGTAACTCACTGGGTTCAGTCAGGGCACTGTGATACTGGATTTTTGGATTATATTAATAATAGAGAAAAAGTAAGTTTTCCATGGACTATGATTGATAAAATCACTCCTCGCCCTGATGTGAAGGTTCAGGCAATTTTTGAACAGGATGGGTTTGAATCAATAACACCTGTTATAACCAAAATGAATACCTATGTGGCTCCTTTTGTAAATGCTGAAAAGCCACAATACCTTGTTATGGAAGACTGGTTTCCCGCAGGCAGACCCCTTCCAGCAAAGGAAGGTATTTATTATACAAGTAGGGAACAGGTGACAAAAGCAGAGACAATGAAGGTTACTACTTGTCTGAATCCCCTACACACTGCTTTGGCAATTTTTGGGTGTCTTCTTGGTGATACCTTAATATCAAAAGAGATGAAGGATGAAGACCTGAAAAAGATGGTTTACCAATTGGGGTATCAGGAAGGTCTTCCTGTAGTTGTAACTCCTGATATTTTAGATCCAATGAAATTTATTGAAGAAGTATTGACTGAAAGGCTGCCCAATCCATTTATGCCTGACAGTCCACAACGGATTGCAACGGATACCTCTCAGAAATTAGCCATCCGTTTTGGGGAAACATTAAAAAAATATAAGGAAAAAAATCTCGATATTGGTAAACTACAGATAATTCCGTTGGTATATGCTGGTTGGCTTCGATATCTGTTAGGGATTGATGATGAAGGAAATACTATGGAAGTAAGTGCCGATCCAAGAAAAGATGAAATGCAAAAGCGTTTAGCAGGTGTTACCTTTGGAGAAAATAAAGAGTATCAGGTTATTTTAGAGCCTATTTTATCAGATCATACTATATTTGGTGCTAATCTCTATGAGATGGGGATTGGGAAAAAAGTAGAAGAGCTTTTCCAGTCGATGATACAAGGTGCTGGTGCAGTGCGTAAAACTTTGCAAGAATCAATCCGATGAGGGTTTTACTAGAAACTAATGATACAATATGAAGGAGAATATATGCTGACAACAGATAAAAGTTTTGCATTAAAATATGATTATCTAAATGATTCATTTAAAAAAACATTTGAATTTCTGAATAGAACAGACTTAGAACAAATGGAACCTGGTAGCTATCCTATTGATGGAGAAAAAGTGGTTGCCTACATACAACATTATACTACATGTGATTTGGCTGAAATGAAGTTTGAAACCCATGATAAGTATTTTGATGTTCAATATATTATTTCAGGGCAGGAAGCGTTTGGTTATGTGAAGCGGGAAGGGTTAGTGGTTTTGGATTCTTACGATGAAGCAAGGGATATTACATTTTATCATGAGCCATTAGTAAGCAGTTTTGTTATTCTACAGGCTGGAGAATTTGCAACGGTTTCTCCAGAAGATGCACATAAGCCAAGGGGAATGGTAGGAAAGCCTCATGATGTTAAAAAGGTGGTTGTGAAGATTAAGATAGGATAATGTGTGATGGTATAACGGATGGCAACTGATAGCAAACCTCTTTTATTTTTGGGAGGTTTGCTTGTTTTTTGTCATGGGTAAACAGAATTGACAATGTGTGATAGTTTGTTTATGCATTTATTTTGGATCAGTCAATATATAAGAAATTAGGATAGAACAAGGTGGGTTAATCTAAATCTTAAGGCTTTAGTGAATTCTAACCATTTGTTTGTGAAAATAAATTGGCACTATTCTTTTGTATAATCGGTTTGATAAATCCCATTAAAAGAGATTATATTGTAAACTATGATAAAGCAATCTTTTCAATACAGTAGAAGAGGGTGGATAGTTAATGGAGTGGTTTTTTTGATACAAAATGGATGATTAAATTGCTACGAATGGGCTGGCTGCTTAGAGGAGTTCAAGATGAATATTAAACAATCGGAAATGCTTAAAATAATGGCTTTATATGAAAGACTTTTTGCATTCCCATTACCTTTTACTTAGCATTAGATCCATTGAAAACGGAGTTTTTTATTAAATATATTTTTCTTGGACTATATTGTTAATTGATGTATACTAATAGTAGTAACTTGATTGGAATTATTTGGATCAACCAATGAAAACGAAATTGTAAATCAAAGAAAAAAAGTAGGTTGTATTATTGAAACGCCATCTTTTTATCCTGACATGACAGCGCATCAAAACCTTGAAGCACAACGCATTGGGCGAGGTATTCCAGATAAATCGTGCATTAGCAAAGTGCTTGATATAGTTAATCTCAAAGACACAGGTAAAAAAACTGTTAAGAATTTTTCGTTAGGAATGAAGCAACGTCTTGCTATTGCAAATGCACTTTTAAGCGAACCTGAATTTTTGATTTTAGACGAGCCAATAAATGGTTTAGACCCAATTAGTATAATTGAAATTAGGGAACTGTTACTGAAATTAAATGAAGAAAAGCAAATTACAATGTAAGCGTCTCATACTTCACACAGTAGCCAATCATATGGCTTATCTGGTAAAATGATTATCTATGATGATTGCCTTGCAATTATCTGGAAGAGTTTCCGACCACGGGAGCAGCTGATCCAGTTCTTTTAAATCACAGATATTTATCTTTAGTAACTGTTCGAATACATACTTTAAATATTCAAATGGGTTTAATTGATTCAATTTTGCCGTTTCCATCATGCTATATATAGTAGCGCTGGATCTTGCCCCGGCAGGTGTATTTGTGAAAAGCCAATTCTTTCGGCCAATCACAAATGGTTTCACAGCTCGTTCCGCCCGATTATTTGTTAATTCCAGCCTTCCATCAAGCAGTACATGACGCAACTTTTCTTCCTGATTTATGGTGTATTTAATTGCTATTCCATAGGAACATTTTGGAAGTACTTTTGGCAATTCCTCTTTTGCCCATGCAAAAAAGTCGTCCATGACTGGTTTCAACCCTTTCAGACGTTCTTCATATCTATTTTTGTAGAACTCCTTTTTATCCTCACAGAATAGAGCAGAAACTTCTGCCTCTAATCGGAACATTTCTTTTATATATAGTAAACCTTGATTTGCAGCGGTATACCGATAATCCTCCGGTTTTACTGCCTTTAAGGCTTCCTTATATTTGCGTCGCACATGAGCCATGCAGGAGATCAGGGTAAGATTCATAGCAGGACCGTTTTTTGATTCTTTTAACAGGCTGTCGTAACCCGCATATCCATCTACATGAATATATCCCTGATAATTTCCTAAAAATGCTCTTGCTTCATAAGCAGCTCTGGTCTCAGTATAGTGATACAACGCAATGGGTTTCTCTGCATCACATTCACTGGTGCAGGCAACCCACATATAGGAATTACTCGTAGCTGGGCGGTGAGGTTCACTTAACACCTCTAAGGTGGTTTCATCCATATGTATGACGTCCCTTTGCAACAGCAACTCCCACAGCCTGTCATACATGAGCTGTAGCCAATCGTTGCTGCTACGTATTACCCAGTGTGCCATGTTATTTCGGGTAATGGGAATTCCCCTCCTCTTATAATCTTGCTCCTGACGATAGAGAGGTGTGGCATCCACATATTTTTTCACCATGATGTCTGCAAGCAGGGAAGGAGACACCATGCTTCCTTTTATAACCGGTTGTGGTGCACCAGATGCTTTTAGCATAGAGGCTACTTCGTTCTTTTCACATTCACGGCAACCATAAATCATGGATTTATATTTGTGAACGATTACTTTGGATGGAATGACTTCAAGTTCGATTCTTACCTCAGGGCGGATTTCATGCAAGGAAGTACCACATTGAGGACAAATCTGATCCTGGGGGCTTAGCTGGTAGCTGGTCACGGTAACAGGAAGATTCTTAATATCATGTTTCTTTCCATGAGGTTTTTTCTTTTTCTCACTGTTTTCTTGTGTTGGAAGTTCCTCTTCCTTTGGCTCGATATGAATAAAGTCTCTTTCTGTTTCAGCTTCGTTAAAAATAGGCAGAGTCAATTGACCGTCCACTCCTTTTTCACTGGAAGTGCCGAATTTCTTTGCTTTGCTAAGACGGTATTGTTGTTCATACCAATCAAGTCTGGCAGCTAAATCGGTTGCCTGTGTTTTTAACTTTATACATTCATTTTCCAGTTCTTTGCGGGACATATTTTGTAGGTCAATAACCTGTTTGTTTTCGATTGTTTTCATAGATGATAGTATAACAGAAAACACTGGCATTAGCAAGGTGAATATTCCAAAAAAAGCTAGTATTTATAAGGGTTTGAAGCGATTTTACATGTGGAAAACCTTGTCCACAGGAAGCTGTTTTGTGGATTGTTTTATCCACAAATATTAGATGATTTTTCGTTGGGTTACTGCCTTGTGGGCTCCTTTTTCATGAATAGAAAGTCCATCTAAAATCCATCGTAGCTGTCTCTCAGTCACCTGCAAGGTTGTACCATCCGAATCACTTGGCCACTTGAAACGTCCACGTTCGAGACGTCGGTAATAAAGCCAGAAACCGTTATTTTCCCAATAAAGAATTTTGATTTTATCCTTATTTTTATTACAGAATACAAAGAGTGCATCCGTAAAGGGATTCAGTCTAAATGACATTTGCACCATAATGGACAGCCCATCAATGGATCTGCGCATATCCGTGGATTCGCAGGCAAGGTAAACAGAAGTGGACTGCTTGAAACTTAACATAGTGGCTGCAGAGTCTTAATTATCTCTGCAAGTACAGGAGGACAAAAACTTTCGGGAACACGAATTTCCATTTTGCCCATTATAATGGAGATAAAAGAGTGATTATTTTCAGATGGTTCTGGAATAATCGTTACTGGAAGAAACGTAGTTTTTACAGCTGTCTTATTGGAATTAGAACGTTTGCTAATCTGAAATCGCAGTTGATGAATTTTAAAACCATGCTCTTCACACCATTTTGAACCAGTTTTACCACTACTGCGGTAATCATTAATTAAAAGATCCCATTCTAGGGATAGATTTGAATTTGTTTTGTTTGCCATATCAGCACCTCCTTGTGCTATTATGGCAGAAACGCTAGGGTGTTTCTAGTGTGGTGGATATGATACGCTTACAAATTAAATGAAGAAAAGCAAATTACAATATTGATTTCAAGCCATATTTTAGGAGAATTATATCAACTTGTTACGGATTATATTTTCATTCATAACGGCAAAATAGTTGAAGAATTAACTTTGCGTCAGCTTGATGAAAAATGCAAAAAACACATTTCTTTCTCTGTAAATAACACGGAAATAGCCACAACTGTCCTGGAACAAGAACTGAAAACAACCAACTACAAAGTTATGCCTAACAACATCATTAAGTTGTACGATTATGTAGACAATGTTGAAAAAGTGTCAAACGCACTCCAAAAAAACAATTTAATTCTTACACAAATTGGCATTAATGGTGATAGTTTAGAGAACTATTTTCTGGGATTAGTTGGAGGTGCTTCTCATGTTTAATATTTTAAGTATGGAACTATATAAGTTAAAACACCAAAAAAGTTTAAAGATTATGATACTAGGCATTATTGCATGTTCCTTGTTTTTCTCCGCATTTTCAATTATTATGTTTAGTGAAAATTTGGTAGCAATGAAAGCTGAAAGTTTTGTGTTCTCTGGGAAATATGCGTTCACTACAACAATTAAAGACAACGGCACAATGATATTAATTTGTGCATTATGTGCTGGCTTTTTTATAGGTGCAGATTTTTCAAACAGAACAATAAATATGCAAGTGAGTGCAGGCAATGAAAAATTTAATATTCTTTTGGGACGTGCAATTGTATATTTTATCTCAACAAGCCTACTTATTACTATATATCCATTGATAATGGCGGCAGTTGCAACGGTTTATGTTGGCTGGGGTGAAGCTTTTACGACTTTATCAATGATGTATATTTTACGTGTAATGTTTCTTACAATGGTTGCCAATATAGGTGTTACAAGCATTTTCATATTGTTTGCATTTGTATTTAAAGACACAGGTAAAACAATTGCCGTTTCAGTTGTATTTTTATTATTGATAAGCAGTGTTTTGACATTTTTAGGAAAATTTAATCCGATTATCACTACTATTTTTGAATTTTTACCATTTGGAAAAACTGATTTTATTTTACAAGAAGTTGTAACAACAAGGGGTATTGTTCAACTATTACTATCTTCACTAATTGCTGTCTTTATAGTCCTAATTGCAACTTATGGCATTTTCAAAAAAAGCGAACTAAAGTAGTTTCTATGTTAAATATGAGAGGAGACTAAAATTGATAACAAACATTTTACTTATAGCAATCATTTTAGTTTTATTCTTTTTCATTTTTATGTTTAAGAAAGAAATTAAAAACATTACATCGCAACTTGACAATATAGCAAACGTAAAAACAGAAAAAAACATTGATGTTTCGCTCTTTGATAAAGATATAACAAAGCTTGCGGAAACCATAAACAAAAATATATCCTCTCAAAAACAACTTAGAATTGAGGTTTTCAAAAAAGACAAAAAACTAAAACAGTCAATATCAAATATTTCTCACGACCTTAGAACGCCCTTAACTTCAATCATTGGCTATTTACAACTGTTAAACAAGGAACAATTAAACACAAAACAAGAAGATTATGTGGCAACGATTTTACAAAAATCAGACAACCTAAAAAGCTTAATTAACTATTTTTTTGAGCTTTCATTTTTTGAATCACTCGAACAGAAGCCAAATTTCAAAAAAATAAATTTAGCTAACTTTACAACCAACTTCATTTTAGCCAATACACAATCTTTTGAAAAAGCCAACATTGAGCCAATAATCAACATTACAATAAGTGATACATCAATTTGGGCTGATGAACTAATGTTAAATAGAATTTTGCAAAACTTATTATCTAATGCAATTAATTATGGAATAGGAAATATTGTCATTATTATTTCAGAAGATAATGGTGTTAAATTTGAAATTGAAAACGAAGTTAAAAATAAAAATATAGACATCACACAATTATTTGAGAGGTTTTACTTAGCCGACAAATCACAAAATGCAAGTGGCAATGGCTTACGTCTATCTATTGTAAAAGCTTTAGTTGAAAAAATGAAAGGTAAGGTTTATGCAAGTTTATTAAGTAACAGATTGACGATTTCTATACTTTTTAATTCTTAGTATAAATCATGATGGATATTGCATATTTAGAAAGATATGCAACAGCTCCCAATCTGTCAACAGGTAAACGATTGGTCTTATCTCCTAAAGATTTACAGATATTTATAGAGTATTATAATTATTATGAACTCTGATGGTACCAGGGCTGAAATATTACTGTACGGTGCAAAGGAAAGGATTTGAATTAAATCTTTAAATTTTGTAGATTAATGTATTATAATACTAGAAAAAGGAATAATAATATGCTACAATAAAGGGAAAATTACTAAGGAGGAAATATTATGGATCAAGATAGTTCATTTACATGGGGAAATGGTGCAAAGATTTGGCTGATTATATGTATTGCAGGAGGTGCATTTGGAACAATCTCTAGTATTGCTTTAGGCCCTATATTAGTTGTTCTGAGTTTAGCGCAGGTTGGTGTGTATGCTTGGCTTTTCTTGAAAAAACAAAAAGTCGCTTTTTATTCAATCATAGGTGTTATAACTATTGTTTTTCTCATTAACACTATCTCTTATGGATTCAACTTATTATACATAGTAGGTTTTCTAAATCCTGTGATAACTTATCTGTTTATACGAAATCAATGGGATTTAATGAGCTAAGAAGCTAACTCTTAATTTGGTGTATTAACAGACTATCTTCTTAGATGAAATGAAAACCTTAAAAGGGTTTGAATTTATCTAAGGGGATATAAAATTACTATTTTTTAATTAATAAACTCTCTTAGGGAATCCATACACATCTCAAATAACTCTTCATTATCTGTATTATCAAGCATTCATAAGATATCCAATTCTTCTATATTTCCTTTCGTATTATAACATTAACCCAGTTTCTTAGAGCCATCTATTCTTTGTCCCACTAATATTTTACACACTATTTTGGTGGATAAAACGGTTTTTTAGTAGGTGGTAATTATTTTATAGTTCTAACTGTAGTTGAAACAGAATATGTACCATAATCAGTACATATTGCTAAAAAATCATCTATATTTTCCTTTTCGTTTTTATGGACAACTATAGTGTAACATCCCTGACCTATAGTTTTATATGCTTCTTTTACATTTTTATTTTCTTTCAAGAATTTTTCAAATGCGTCAAAATCATTCGTTTTCATATATATTGTTATAAAATAAATTTCGGTATTTTTTTGAGTAATGGTATATCCTGATATTATTTCTAACTCTTCCATTCTATGGACTCTTGCAGAAACAGCTTGACCAGTTAAAAATAATTTTTTTCCTATATCTTGAAAACTTAAGCGGCTATTTTCTTTTAATATATCTAAAATTTGTTCATCTACAGAATCCATGTTAAAGTCCTTTCATTATGAAAATATAAATGTATATATACTTACATCTTAAAATTGATTAAGTTAATTTATTCTATTATAATATAATTACGTTATAAAGTACAATGATACATTAAATTTATATAAATATGAGGAGACGATTGTTATGAGTAAAGCGCTTTTAGTAATTGATTTGCAGTACGACTATTTTATGGAAGGGAAATTTCCACTTTGGAACACCGATAAAACACTTGAAAATATATTATTAGCAATGAAACTAAGCAAGGAAAAAAATATACCTATCATTCATATTCAACATATAGCTGATGCCAATAAAGGTATAGCTCCATTTTTTAATGAAGGTACACATGGAGCAGAAATTCATAAGAGTATTTTAGAGGTAGCACCAGACTCTGATATAGTTGTAAAATCATATGCGGATGGTTTTTATAAAACAGACTTAGAAAAAGTTTTGAGTAGGCATGGCATTGATGAGCTGCTTATTTGTGGTATGATGACACAAAATTGTGTTACTCATACTGCTATATCAAAAGATGCAGAGAAATATAATGTGAAAATTTTAGCAGATTGTTGCACAACAGTTGATCAGATGATACATGTAATAGCACTAAAGGCTGTTAGTACAAGGGTTGATTGTATTTCATACTTGGAAGCTTTTTAGTAAATAGTTTAAATGAAAGGATATTTTCGGTGAAATTTTGGCTTCTTTCCTATAAGAATCAACATATGATAATTCTTATGGGAAAGGAGCTTTTTATGATAATAGAAAAGGAATAAATTCTACAAATAATGATAGATTTTATAGACTCTGCTTCATTAAAATCAAATAAAAAGTATATAAGTAATACAATCATTGAAAAAATTAATGGGTTTATTAAATCATAATTCACTTATGGAATTGAAATCATTAAAGTCTATATTGTAAGACATATTTAAATATGATAAAATTTATATTAGTTCACACAATATCACCTATCATAAACTAATATAAAAAGGAGCTACAACATGAATTCTAAAAAATATTCTTTATCCTATGAGGATTATGAAGAAAATGATCTAACATCAATAACATTAGCAAAATCGGTAATAGAAGATCCTTCCTTACCAGATCTTAATGAAATTATTATAGGCTGTTTTGGTGCAGCTTATGACAATGAAAAAGATTGCCAGAATTTATTAAATGTATTCATAGAACATAAGGACAAGCTCTCCCATATTGAATCATTTTTTATAGGTGATATGGATTATGAAGATTGCGAAGTTTCCTGGATTACTCAAGGGGACTATGAGGGATTTTTAAAAGCGTTTCCTAATCTCAAGAAATTAACAGTGAAAGGCTCCAATGAATTAACTTTTGGTAGCTTAGAACATGGAGAACTTCAGTCCTTAGAGATTATTTGTGGTGGATTACCCCAAAAAGTCATTCAGCAGATTATTGATTCTAACTTATCAAAACTAGAATCCTTAACCCTATATATTGGTGTTGAAGATTATGGGTTTGATTGTAGTGTAGAAGATTTGAAACCATTATGTTCTAAAAAGATGTTTCCAAAATTAAAGCATTTAGGACTAGTAGATAGTGACGAACAGGATTTGGTTACAAAAATAGTTCTAGAAAGCGATATTTTAGGGCAATTAGAAACGTTACAGCTATCATTTGGTACTTTGTCAGATGTAGGTGGACAGTTATTACTTGATTATAAGTCTCAAATTTCCCAATTAAAGAAATTAGATTTAACCTATCATTTTTTATCAAATGAAATGATGAAGAAGCTGAAAGAATTGCCACTAGAAGTAGACTTATCTGATCAAAATGAACATGATGAAAAATATGGCAATTATCCTATGCTTACAGAATAATGAGTAAAATAGTATTGCTGGGTTGTAAAGAAAGTAAAAGAACAATTTTTTTTCAAAAAGCAGCATCCGCATTAGACATAGAAATAGAGTTTTGTGATATAAGACACATAAATAAAGAAAAACTCAAAGGCAAATTTGTTAAAATAGATCCTTGTGTCTATGGCAATTGCGAAGTTGAAAAATTGGATAGTTATGTTTCAGATTATATGGATACTATTATGGAGTTACAAGAAATGCCAGGAGTTGATTTTTTGAATACCCCCAAAGCAATTACAGATGTTCTTTCCAAAGAATATTGCAAAAAGGTGTTAATGGATCACCATATAAAAGTCACCCCTACTCTAGGTCATAACATAAAATCATATAATCAGTTACAAGACAGAATGAACACAAAAAAAATATATGATGTTTTTATAAAACCCAATATTGGTTCTGGAGCAGCTGGAGTGATAGCCTATCGTTATCACCCTAGGCTGAATCGAGATATTATATATACATCTGTTCATATTTGTGATGGTAAGTTAATAAATACCAAAAGAATAGTCAAAATTGAAAACAAAAAAATGGTAAAAGAAATCATCAACAGAATACTCAGTGGAGATGCTATCATTGAAAGATGGATACCCAAAGCAACTCATTTGGATAATACCTATGATTTACGTGTGGTGGTACAGTTTGGGCAAGTGGATTTTATGGTTGGTCGATTATCCAAAAATCCCATTACAAATCTGCACCTTAATAATAGTGCCATTTATGTGGATGAACTTGGCTTAACAGAATATAAACTTCTAGAGATTAAGGAAATGTGTATCAAGGCAGTTGGCATATTTGATGGTCTAAATGTAGCTGGAGTGGATGTGCTTTTAACAAAGGATCATTTAGAACCTGTTATCATTGAAATAAATGCTCAGGGTGATCATATATATCAAGATATTTATAATAAAAATATGATCTATACCAACCAAATCTTGAAAATAAAACAAAAGTGAGGGAGTTTACATGAGTGAAAAGATAGTTTCAGAAATACCAGTTAGCTTATCAAATAAGCATAAGTCCTTTGTGAATCAAATTAACATGAATGAAATAGTTGGTGATTATCATATTTTATTTATTTGTTTAGATTCCTTAAGATATGATGTGGCAAAAATGGAGGAAGAAAACAATCACACTCCAAATTTAAACAAATATGGATCCTGGGAGAAATGTCATGCATCTGGGAATTTTACCTATCCTTCTCACCATGCCATGTTTTCCGGATTTTTACCAGTTAATGTGGAAGATAAAAGTATTTTTGAGAGAGAAACACTCTTTTTTCAAAAAGATATGGGGTTAGGAAGAAAAGCTCCTGAAAAGTCATTTTTGTTTGAAGGATCCACCTTTATTGAGGGATTGGAAAAGGTGGGTTATGAAACCATATGTATTGGTGGTGTAGCTTTTTTTAACAAACGTACAGCCTTAGGGAAAGTCTTTCCTAATATGTTTCAACAAAGTTACTGGAATCCTTCATTTTCCTGCACAGTGAAGGACAGTACAGATCATCAAATTGATTTTGCTATTAGGAAGCTACAAGGATTAGAAGAAAATAAGAAGCTTTTTATGTATATAAATGTGGATGCCATTCATTATCCCACAAACTTCTATGTAGAAGGTGCAAAGGAAGACAATCTGGAGACTCACGGGGCGGCTTTAAGGTATGTAGATAGTTGTCTCCCTAAATTATTTGAAACCTTTAAAGAAAATAATAAAACCTTCGTGATTATTTGTTCAGATCATGGAACTTGCCTTGGTGAGGATGGTTACATGTTTCATGGAATTAACAATGATATTGTGAATACAGTTCCTTATAAGCATTTTGTATTATGAAGATGACAGACAAAGAGATCTATACCAGATATATGTATAGTTATCCACATAAAACGGCCTATAGAAACATGGAAGCAGTGGACATTGGAACTCTAAAAGAGGCATTTAAAAACTCGGATAATAGCCTTTATATGCATATCCCATTTTGCCAGACAAAATGTGGATACTGCAATCTTTTTTCCATAGTGGGGATAAAAGAAGATTATATGGATCGTTATGTGGATGCTTTAGAAAAGCAGGCCACTTTGTTGCAAGATTACAATATAACCTTCCATAACTTTATTATTGGAGGTGGAACCCCTCTTATATTAAATGAAAAGCAGCTTACTAGTTTATTTGAAATTGCTCAATCCAAATTAAATATGGACTTGCAACAGGTATTTAGTTGTATAGAAACCTCCCCGAATGATACAACTATAGAAAAAATCAGTATTCTAAAAGACTACAACATCAACAGGGTGAGTATTGGAATTCAAAGCTTTATGGATTCTGAGCTAACGATATTAAATAGAAGTCATGATGTGAGCCATGCCAGAATGTCTCTGAAACATTTAAAAGAGGCAAATGTTCCATGTTTAAATATTGATTTGATTTATGGTATTCCTACTCAGACCTTGGAAAGTCTGAAATATTCCCTTGACAGTGCCTTATACTATTCTCCAAAAGAGATTTTTATCTATCCATTATATATTAGAGCAGATTCTAGATTAAAAAGTAATGTTTCTGACCATAAGTACCAAATGTACTTATTTGCCAGAGAGTATTTGTTAGAACGAGGTTATACTCAGCTTTCCATGAGAAGGTTTACTCAGGAACAGAGTCCAAATCAAACCAGCTGTGGTTTTGAAAATACCATTTCATTAGGTGCTGGTGGACGAAGCTATATCAATCACATACATGCCTGTCTCCCTTACTCTAATCGTTTGGATACATGTAAACAAATGATAGACCAGTATATAGAATCAGAAAATAAGATGAAGATTGATTATGGTTATATTCTAAATGCTGAAGAAGAAAAACGCCGTTATGTTATTAAAAATTTATTTGTAGTTGTTGGGATAGATCTATTAGAATATAAAGAGATTTTTAGATCTGATCTATTAGATGATTTTTTTATAATCCGCGATTTTATGGAACATGATTATTGTTATGTATTATTTAATCGAATGAAACTTACCCCCTTAGGCTTATCCTTATCTGATTACCTTGGGACATTTTTTATCTCAACAGAAGTGGAATTTAAAATGAAGGAATGGTCATTAGATGAATATGAATCCATATAAAACAATTTATTATAGAGGTTTTTTACGTTCCTGCAATTACCAATGTGGTTATTGCCCATTTTCTAAAAATCAAATTTGTAGTGAGGAATTGGCACAGGATAAAATTCACCTTGATAAGTTTGTGGGGGTTTTAAAAAATAGAGAAGTTCCTGTTACATTATTTATTGTGCCTTATGGGGAGGCACTTATCCATGAATATTACCTAGAAACCATAGCCAGATTAAGCAGTGAGAATTATATAGAGAAAGTTTGTATTCAGACCAATGGTAGCTTTGATTTACAACGGCTAGTACATCTCATCTCAGAGTATCATGGGGATATCAATAAAATTAAACTCTGGTGTACCTATCATCCCACTCAGGTTTCTAGGGAAATGTTTTTTCGATTATGTCTGAATTTGTATGAGGTTGGGCTCCAGTTCTCTGTGGGGGGAGTAGCCGATTATGATGAAATTCAGAATTTGACGTTTCTAAGAGATCATCTTCCTTCCGATGTTTATATGTGGTTAAATAAGATGGATGGTTTAGGGAGGGATTACCATTCCTATGAAATAAATGAATTCTTAAATATTGATCCCATTTTTTCGCTAGAATTATTAAAAAAGAAGGCAGATATTCAAACATGTATTGCTGGTAAAGAGAGTATATTTATTGATCATAAAGGCAATATGTATCCATGTAATATTGCCAGACATAGAACCGGAAATATATATAAAGGACTTGTTGGTGGCATAACATGTAAGTCACCATACTGTAGTTGTTTTCTGGCATACTCTAATAGAGAGGATATGCCTTTTTTGGATTTATTTCAAGGGGATAAGTTAATTAGAATTATGCCAAAAAACAATAAGTTTATCTACTTTTTTGATATTGATGGTTCCATAGTATCAAGGGATGGAAGGATTACAAAAGAGAATATAAAGGTAATAAAAAATTTAAGTGATACTTGTTATATTTTTTTGAATACAGCTTTACCATTTGAAAAAGCTTATAATCGTTGCAAAGAGATTTGGAGTTATATAGATGGGGGGATTTTTTCAAATGGCTCAGATATCAGGATATTTGAGTATAATTTTAAAAGGATCATTCCTATGAGTACAGATATCTTAGCAATCATAGATAAAAACAAGATAAAACCCTTTTTAAACTATAGTGATGAAACTCTACATAAGGTTTTTATGGTTGGTGGTCATAGATATTTGGAAGAACAGCTAAAGATAAGAGATAACTATCATATTTCTTATGATAAAAATGCTACTATAATTACGGATAGGAATGCAAGTAAATTAAAGGGCGCATTGTTTGTGTGTAGATTTTATAATATAAACCATAATCATGTAGTTGCTGTTGGTAATAGTGAAAACGATGTGGAGATACTTACCTTTTTTAAAAAATCAATTACTGTAAAGAATGTGTTGGAATTATATAAATTGATTTGAGATATTTATTTTCTAATTGATATATGCTAAACTGTTAAGAAACTAGTGAAAAAAGTAGGGAAATAAATGAATTTATATGATTTTCAAGACGGATTTTTAGAAGAAACAAGCTTACCAGAAGGTATCCATAAAAGGGAAGAGTTTTTTGTAATGTGTAAATCTCACGAAGTAAAATTAATGCAACGTATATTTGGATTTGATGAAAGTACAGTATTAGATTGTACTGATTTAGATGAAAGTGTTCGCCACAGTAGCTTTGACGGTTATGATTTTATTAGTATTGTTCATATGGAATTAGAAACGAATCATATTATGTTACGGGAAATTAATTTATATATTTCCAAGACATATTTGGTCATGGTAATGCCTGAACATAACAGCAAGATCCTTCATAAACTTGAACATGATATCATGCAAATGGTCAAATCCACCAAAGAAAAGGATGGTCGTTTGAACAAAATATACTATGCCATATTCCATGAGTTGCTTGTGGACTTCTCGGATATGCTTGAAGCAATGGAAGATGGTTTGCAAGATTTGCAGGAACAGGTCATTCATCAAGTAAATATTAATCAATTTGCGGATCTTAACATATATCGTAAGATGACCTATACCACCAAAAAGCAGTTAAGAGCATTGTCATATTTAGGCGCACAAATTCTGATAAATGAAAATAATTTAATAGGAAAACAGCATATACGATATTTTAGAAATGTTGACACAAGATTTAAAAAACTTTACGGGTTTGCAGAAAGTTTATATGAACTGAGCAACCAATTGTTATATTCTTATGACAGTAAATTAGCTATGAAAACCAGTGAAACAGTTAATAAGTTGACATTTCTTACAATTATCATAGGACCCCTTACTGTAATTACTGGCATTTATGGAATGAACTTTAGTTTTATGCCAGAGTTAGATCAACCATGGGCATATCCAATGGTACTTCTTTTAATGGCTTTTATTTCAGGTTTCATTTATTGGTTTTTTAAACGTAAAAACTGGTTATAAATTGTCAGGGAAGGAAATCTAAATGAATCATAAACTTTTTTTTATAGCAGATACCCATTTTGGACATAACAATATTATTAAATATGAAAATCGTCCATTTTATGATATAGATGAGATGGATCAGGTATTGATTAAAAATTGGAATAACCAAATGAATTCAGATGATGAGGTCTTTGTGTTGGGAGATTTCTCCATGTATGAAAAAGACAAGACAACACAAATATGTTTGGCACTTAATGGTAGGAAGACACTAGTTATGGGCAATCATGATACCAAGTCACCAGACTACTATAGAGAATGCGGATTTGAACATGTTAGCAAATATCCCATTATTATTGATGGATTTTGGATACTATCCCATGAACCATTATATGTGAATGATAATATGCCATATGCCAATATTTATGGTCATGTACATAGTAATAAGATTTACACGGACTTTTCAACACAAAGTTTTTGTGCTTGTGTAGAGCGGATTGACTACAAACCAATTGAATTTAGTGATATCAAGAGTAAGATGGGTATAGTATAGTGAGTCAATCAGATAATGTTTATTATGCTAGAAGATAAAGTGAAAAGCAACAGCCAATAAGATACAAATTACTTATCTTGTTGCCTGTTGCTCCTATGCTACATAGTGGTGTTCGAACACCTAAGTCTTTTTATGTAATACCAATGAACTACTGATAATTTTCAAAAAGACATTGTTCATAAACATGTGTTCCTAATATAGTCAATGCTTTTGTTGGACAATTGCTAAAACAGCGGTAACACATGGTGCATCGATGATGTGAAACTGCTTTACCATCAATAATTTCAATATTCTTCATGGGGCATATTTCAGAACAACGCCTACAACCAATACATTTTTCCACGTCTACATTTGGTTTATTCTTGTAAGTCATAGTTTTACCATAGAACCAAAGTCGCTGCCCAAACAATCCTGTCATATGATAAAAAAAGTTTAATCCTTCTTTTGTTGGAATTCCTTCTTTTAATTTAGAAACTGCAAGAGCGATTTTTAAATTAGCTTGATGGATAATTTTTTTGTTTGCCTCAATGGATTTTTTTAGAAGCTTTTCGTCTCCAATACAATCAGGCATTTTCAAATGCAATCCGCCAATTACTTCAGCATGGTATTTTTTGAATAACCGAGCAGTACAGCCAGCACCATCGCCACTGAACAATCCCATAGTAGCGATAATAAATATTTTTTTACCAGCAAAACTAAGTTTATTTGCAGTAATAAAATCTCTCACTATTTTGGGTGTATTGCTAAAATAAATCGGATAACCGAATATAATCAAATCATGTTCCGAAAGAATGTTACCCAGTTGGGGATTTTCCATGGAAATGGAAATACCTTTTTTATCATATAAATCCACAAAGGTTTCTACACAATGTTTGGTATTTCCTGTTCCACTAAAATAAACACCTACCAATTCCTTCACCTCTATTCTATGAATATAATCTGTGATATGAGAGTCAGTAGAATTAATCGGCTACCTCAAAACGGTCGCTTACAGGTGGTTTTGCACATAGGGATTTTAATTTGCCTATGTTATTTGTAAAATGCTCCATTGTTTCATGTAGGCGAAGGGCTTCCTGATCTTTCCATTTTTCGATAAAAACAAGTACATTTTCTTGATTAAGATCCTCATAAACATTGTATTCAATATTACCAGCTTCTTTTTGTGAACCATCCATCATAAGTTTTACAATTTCAACAAATTCTTCTTTTTTGCCCTTTCGGACTTCAAGTTTTAACACTAAAACGATCATCTTTATCCTCCTAAAATATCCATTTTTAATTATTCTGATTAAGCTGTACAATCTAATATTGCCCTTAGAAATTATTTTATATTTATTAAAAATATAGTGGATCTGAAAATATCCACAAACCTTAGTTAATTTCAGATAGTAAGCGTGTCTCTCAGGGCAAATAGTTGTTTTCCTTGAGGGATCAGGAACTTCCACATTATAGCACTTATAGCATTGCCATGCAAGGGGGTTCATGATACATACTATCTGTGTTAATTTGTTTTATAAAACTCTCTTTTTTCTTTCCAGTTTTTTAATACAAATTCCTGAGATTTCTTACGAGTTAAATCTGTCCTATGGCTATTTTCAAAAAGAAACTGGTCAATGGCGATGTTTAGTATAATGTCATGATAGTTTGCTACTTTTTCTTCTTTATTTATAAGGTACTTGGACTCAATTTCAGGGAATAAATGTCTATCCTCTTCGGTAAAATCAGAATAATATTTGTTAGAATTGAGTAAAGCTAGCTTACCCTCCCTAAATTCCAAGCGAGATTGATTAGCTCCGGTTTGTGCAAAAAAGCACCTAAAAAAGTACACCATAGCAAAAAAACAACAAGCATAAAACGGATTAAAATATGATTCTTTTTCTTTTTACAACATATTATATAGTATAGTCCGAAACAAACGATTAAACCTAAAACTATGATACTAAAACCTAAAATCACTAACTAATTCATTGTATTTACTGCTTAAATAATTCACCTATTTCATACCCTATAATCTTGCCAGGAAATAGTAGAAATAGGTGATTTTTATATTATCAATTACACCTTGCAAAAAAATTGGGTATTGAAAATTTCATGGTAACAACTTACAATTACATAATCTAAAAGATATGTTACTAATCATTTTTGTAAAAGGAGGAAAAACCCCTATGCTTTATGTTACTGGTGATACCCATGGAGATTGGACAAGATTTAACATGGACTCTTTTCCTAAACAAAAGCACATGAATAAATCCGATTATGTTCTTGTGTTGGGGGATTTTGGAATATGGGATAATTCTAAACAGGAAAATTATTGGTTTAACTGGCTTGAAAAAAAGAATTTTACAACTTTATTTGTATCAGGTAACCATAGTAATTATGATATTTTGGACAATCTTAAGATTCAAAAATGGAAGAGCGGGGAGGTAAATTTTATTCGTCCTAGTGTGATTCATCTAAGGCGTGGGCAGGTCTTTGTATTAGATAATAGAAAAATATTTACATTTGGTGGAGCATCCTCCCATGATATAAAAGATGGTATACTAGAACCCACTGATCCTAATTTTAAATTTAAAAAACGAGTATTGGATAAGGATACAGATTCTTCTTATCGTATTCACCATAAGACCTGGTGGAGAAGGGAATTACCTTCACAAGTGGAATATGAAACTGGTCTCCATAACCTGGCCTTAAATGGTGGGACAGTGGATTATATAGTAACCCATTGTGCCCCAAATAGAATACAAAATAAATTGGCAGATGGTACTAGTCAGTATCAATCAGACGCTTTGACAAATTATTTTGATTTGATATATGAGAAAGTAAAGTTTGAGGCATGGTTTTGTGGACATTATCATGTGAATAAGCCAGTGGAAGATGACTTTTTTGTTTTTTATGAGCAGATTTTAAGGATATTTTAACGCCTTATTGTCAGAATGATTGTTTGAGAATAAAATTTACAAGAGGAGTATTGTTCTATGGGATGTTCATGTATAATAAATAATATACGTGGAGTAAAAGATTAATTTAAGTTTACTGGAGGAAAGTAAGATTATGGAAAAAAATATTGTAAATCATAATGGAGTTAATATAGCAATCCTTAATAGCGACGAATTTATTATAACTGATACACAATCAGCATTAGATTTAATGTCAACCATTGGGTACTATGATGATTGTGAATGTATAGCAATTTACAAAGAAGCAATACTGGAAAAGTTTTTCGACCTAAAGACTGGGATAGCCGGGGACATTCTGCAAAAATTTGTGAATTATCATAAGAAATTTGCAATTATTGGAGATTTCTCTAACTACTCAAGTAAATCACTCAGAGACTTTATATATGAATGTAATAAAGGAAATCAAATATTTTTTGTTTCAAATGAGCAGGAAGCTATTGAAAAGCTATCTACTAGAACATAATCATTAGGAATATTTATTTAAATAGAACAGAAGAAATATGCATAAAAAAGCAGGGTAACGACAGTATAATCGTTACCTTGCTTTTTTTATGTGTTAGCATTATACAATAAATCTTTCTTCAAATTCCCTTATATAAACCGTCCACTTTTTAATGCTTCCCGTGTCTTTTCAAGATTAGCAACCGTCTCATCATATTGGGACATAGCAAAACATACATAAAGGATATCAATAAGAAATAATTGTGAAGTCTTGGCAGTTGTGGATTCCCATGGATTTTTCATATCATCAGCAAAACCAAGGGGTGGTGTTAACAAGACAATATCTGCTGCCTTTGCCAAAGGGGAACGTATATCAGAAGTAATGGCCAGAGAGGAGGCCCCATTTTGTGCTGCAATCTCCACCGCAGACACAACGGATGAGGTGCGACCAGTATTACTGATGCCAATAATTAAGTCATCTTTATCAGCTGTGGCAGACACCATTGTGCTCATGCTTAAATCCTTCCAGAAAATGCATCGTTTGCCAGCTCTGGAGAAACGCACAATCGCTTCCTCCACTGCAATAGAGGAAGAACCTGTCCCTGAAAAAATAAGTGTACGTGCATTACAAATCTTATGAACCGCACGATTGATGTCTTCAGTTTCAATCATCTTTTGTGAAGCTTTCATATTTTGCATAGTTCGGTAAAACACTTTGTATACAATATCTTCCTGAGAATCCGTTGGGGAAATACCATCAAAAACTGCACTACCGTTTAAATAGACTGGAGAAGGTTGAAGTAAGTTTTCCGCAAGCAAAATTTTAAAATCCCGAAAACTATCAAGTCCTATCTCCCTTACAAAACGGGAAACGGATGATTCTGCAACAGCACATTTATTTGCTAATTCCTTAATAGTAATTGTTTTGCAATACTCCGAATTATGTAAAATAAAATCTGCGATACGTTGAAGAGCTGGATTTAAATAACTTCTTTGGGAAGTAATGGTAGAAAAAAGGTTTTCGGTGTTTAGATTCATATGTCAACTCCTAAATAAAATATTATTCGATTATAGTCGTGTAAAACCCACTTAAATATATTATGGCACAAAGTTTTACAATGTCAACAATCATTGTTTATTAAATTTATTATTAAAAATAAAATAACTCTTGACATTTGTCGAATTATATTTCATAATACGATTATAAAATAAAATTAAATTCTAGGAGGGCATAAGAATGGGTCAAAAACAGTTGGAAGGCAAGGTAGCAATTATTACAGGAGGTGCTTCGGGAATTGGTGAAGCAATCGCCCACATTTACGCAAAAGAAGGTTGCCGATGTCTATTAGTGGATGTTGATGAGAAACGACTAAAAAGAGTTGTGGAAGAAGTAAAAGCGGAAGGTAGTGACTGTATTGGTGTTGTTGCTGATGTTGTAGCAGAAGATGAAGTTATTAATTTCTTTAAAACAGCAAACAATCAATGGGGGAAAATTGATTTGCTCGTAAATAGTGCTGGAAGAGATTCTTTAGCTCCACCTGTCTCAGAGGTAACCTTGGAAGAGTGGAATAAAACCATTGGACCTAACCTAACAGGGGTATTCCTTTGTTGCCGTGAAGCATTTCGCTATATGGAAAAAAGTGGAGGAGGACGAATTATTAACATTGGCTCCTCCTCAACAAAACTGGCATCTTGTCCAGGACATAGTCCTTACCGTGCATCAAAACATGGCATGCTAGGATTTAGTAAAAATATCTTGTTAGAAGGTATGAACAAAAACATTGGTGTCACTGTAATTAACCCTTCTCATGTAAAAACTCCAATGACTGAAGTCATTGATTCTGGTACTTATGATGGAGATCTTGAAGCTTATACCGATGGATGGCTGGATGAAAAAGAATTAAAAGAGGGCGTTTACGCTTGTTGTATTGATGTTTCTAATGTGGCGGAAAGTGCTTTATTTGTTGCTACACGCACACCAGATGTAACGGTCCCTACAATTGCATTTTATCCTACACACAAGATAGGTCGATACGGAATGGAAGTTTAAAAAACACAACATATATGGGGAGGTATTTGTTATGCAGAAAAAATATATTATGGCCTTTGATACAGGAACAACCGGCAGTCGTACCATTATTTTTGACCATCAAGGCAACCAAGTCTCTACTGTTTATCAGGAATTCACTCAATTTTATCCACAACCAGGCTGGGTTGAGCATGATCCACTAGAAATATGGAATGCACAATATAGCACAGCCCAAAGGGCATTACAACAAGCAAATATTGATGCTAGTGAAATTGCTGGAATCGGCATCAGCAACCAGCGCGAAACCACAGTTGTGTGGGAAAAAGATACTGGAAAACCAATTATGAATGCCATTGTTTGGCAAGATCGTCGTACAGCCTCTATTTGTGAAGAGTTAGAAGCACAGGGTTTGGACCAGTACATACGTGAGAACACAGGGTTGCTCATTGACTCCTATTTTTCTGGTACCAAGATTAAGTGGATATTAGACAATCATCCAGGTGCACAGGAAAGGGCAGAACGAGGGGAGTTATTATTTGGAACCATTGATTCCTGGTTAATTTGGAATCTTACAGGGGGTGCTGTTCATGTGACGGACTACTCCAATGCTTCAAGGACTATGGTATTTAATATTCATCAGGTTGCTTGGGATGATAAGTTGCTGAAAGCTTTGAATATCCCTAGAGCAATGTTACCAACAGCACGTCCATCTAGTGAGGTATATGGTGTTACCCATGAATGCCATTTTGGTGGTGTGGCCATTCCTATATCAGGAGCAGCAGGTGACCAGCAAAGTGCTCTCTTTGGTCAAGCATGTTTTGATGCTGGTATGGTAAAAGCTACATATGGCACTGGAGGTTCCTTAATTATGAATACTGGAACCACTCCAATTCAATCTAAGAATGGACTGCTCACCACCATAGCATGGGGTTTGGATGGTAAAGTGGAATATGCATTAGAAGGATTGCTTTATGTGGTTGGTTCTTCTGTTCAATGGTTACGAGACGAGATGCGCCTTATTACAGATGCAGCAGATACAGAATATTTTGCTTCTAAAGTACCAGATACCAATGGAGTTTATTTCGTTCCAGCCTTTACAGGGTTATCCGCACCTTACTGGGATCAATATGCCAGAGGAGCTATTATCGGTCTCACTCGTGGTGTCAACCGTAACCATATTATGCGTTCAACCCTTGAATCAATGGCTTATCAGATTAAAGATGTAGTTTCCTGTATGGAAAGTGACTCTGGTATTCCAAATACTCAATTGAAGGTGGATGGTGGTGCTTGTAAAAACAACTTTACCATGCAGTTTCAGGCAGATTTGCTCAACATTCCTGTGTTGCGTCCAAAGGTAGTGGAAACCACGGCAAGAGGAGCTGCTTTCCTTGCAGGGCTTGCAACAGGATTTTGGAAAGATAAAAAAGAACTTCTTGATACCTTCGAGCTAGATCGCAAGTTTGAGTCACAAATAGAGGAAGAAAAACGCAAAGAACTATATGATGGCTGGAAAAAAGCTGTGGAATGTATTCTAACCAAAAAGGAGAAAACAATATGAAACCTATGACACTAAAACAATTTGCAAAATATTTTGATCATACATGCCTAAAAGCTTTTGCACAACGCTCAGATTTTGAAACTCTTTGTGAGGAAGCAAAAAAGTACGGGTTTATGATGGTTGCAATTAACTCCGTACCGGTTGCATTGTGTAAAGAGTTACTTGCAGATAGTGATGTTCATGTGGGAGCTGCAATTTCATTTCCACTTGGTCAGACCACCATCGAAACTAAGGTATTTGAAACAAAAAAATCCATTGAAGCTGGTTGTGACGAAATAGATTATGTGATTAACGTAGGCAAGGCAAAAGATGGAGATTGGGATTATATTCGTAAGGAAATGATGGAAATTGTGGCTGCTTGTAGAGAGGGCGGGGTATTGTCTAAAGTGATTTTCGAGACCTGTTACCTGACAGATGATGAAATTATGAAAATTGCCCAAATCGCAAAAGAAGTAAAACCAGATTTTATTAAGACATCTACAGGATTTGGTACAGCTGGCGCAACAGTTGAACATGTGAAGCTAATGAAATCTGTAGTTGGTGATAGTATTAAAGTAAAAGCAAGTGGAGGTATTAAAACACTTGATTTATGTCTGGAACTAATTTCAGCAGGAGCAGAACGTATTGGTGCTTCGTCATGTGTGGCTCTTGTTGAAGAATATAGTCAAAAATATCTATAATCCAAAATTAATTTGAAAAAAAATATTATGGGGGTATCAATCATGAATAAAGTTGGAGTAAGTTTTGCATATTGGGCTCATACATGGGAAGCAGATATTAAAACAAGTATTTTGCGTGCTGCAAAAACTAAAATGGATGTACTTGAAATTATGTCAGGTTCCTTACTGACTGCAACAGATGCACAATTAGGAGAAATCAAAGCACTTGCCGCTAGTCATGGTATACAGTTAACTATGGGTATGACCCTTGATGGTAACACAGATATTTCATCCATAGATAAAAATGTCCGTAATGCTGGAATAGCGCTTATGACAAAGGTAATTCGTATTATGGATAAAATTGACTGTCGTTTGATTGGCGGGTTAACCTATGGAGCTTGGGGGGGCAGTATTACCAACTTAGCTGAAAAGGAAAAAAGAGAAGAACTTTCTATTGCATCTGTAAAAGAATTCATTAAAGTAGCAGAAGACAACAACATTGTATATTGTGTAGAAGTGGTGAACCGTTTTGAACAATTTATGCTTAATACATCTGCAGAAGCACGTAGTTATATAGAACGCATTGAAAGTCCAAATGCAAAAATATGCTTAGATACGTTCCATATGAATATAGAAGAAACAAGTATGGTAGAAGCAATCCGCACAGCAGGTGACCTTTTGGTTCACATGCATGTAGGCGAAAATAATAGACGTATTCCTGGAACAGGTTCCATAGATTGGAATGCCATTATGGGAGTTTTAAAAGAAATCAACTACAAAGGCGCAGTGGTTATGGAACCATTCCTACGAGCAGGTGATGTTGTAGGTGATGCGGTGGCTTTATGGAGAGATTTATCAAACAACGCTACAGACGAACAAATGGATGAAATGATTATGCAAGGTGCCAATTTTATACGAAATAAACTGTAGAATGATAGAGGGGGTATTTTTATGGATGTAGAAAAAAAGAAAAGTATCATGGATCATTTGATGGCTGGTTTGAATAAGATGATTCCGTTTGTTGTGGCTGGTGGTATTTTAATGGCTTTGGGTTTTGCATTCTCAGGGGTGGATGCTATGAATGCACCTGTGGATGGTAAGGGTAATCTTGGTCAAATGTTATACATAATTGGTAGTGTTCACGCCATGGGACTTATGTATATTGTAATTAGTGGTTTTATTGCCCAATCCGTTGGTGGACCAATGGCATTAATGGCAGGTATGGTTGGTGGTAGCATTGCTTCTATCAACAACTCCACCTTCTTAGGTGCAATTATTTCAGGCTTATTGGCAGGCTATTTAGTGAAATTGATTTTGCGTATCAAGGTACCGGAATCAATTAAGGCTATGACAGAAATACTGGTGGTTCCTGTAATATCAGCAGTTTTTACAGGACTTGCCAGCATATACTTAATTGGAGTACCTGTGTCATGGCTTATGTTGGCCCTAACTGGTTTTTTAGAGAGTTTGCAGGGAGGTAGTTTGCTAATATTGTGTATTGTAATTGCAGTTATGATGGTTGTGGATTTGGGTGGACCATTTTTACGTGTTGCATACTTTTTTAGTGTTGCTACAGTAGTATCCCATCCAGGTGTACCACAATCAATTATGGCAGCGTGTATGGTAGGAACAATGACAGCACCATTGGGCATTGCCCTTGCCTCAACCTTACAAAAAAAGAAATTTACAAAAGAAGAAATTCGTATTGGTCAAACGGCTTGGTTATTGGGCGCAGCCATGATATTGGAAGAATGTATTCCACTTTTGGCTCGCGACCCTAAACGGATTCTGCCTTCATGTGCAATAGGTGCAGCAGTAGCTGGTGCTATTGTAGCTCTTTTAGGAGTTGGCTCATCGGTTGTGCATGGTGGACTTTTTATCTTACCTCTCCCAGGTGCAATTCAAAATCCATTGGGATATGTGATTGCAACCATTGTTGGAAGTATGGTTACCTGTTCTGTCTTGTTGTTACTAAAAAAACCTATGAATCAGGCAATTGTTGAAGAACTGGTAGGTCAGCCAGAAGTTGTTTAAGACCTTAGTAGGCAAATAAGAAAGGAGTGTAGCTATGAGGGTAATTATGTCACCAAGAAAATATATACAATCAAAAGGTGTACTACGTGACTTGGAAACTTATGTTTTTACTTTGGGGAAGAACGGATATGCAATTACAGATTCTTTCATATACAATACTTACCATGATCTTTTGTTATCAAGTTTTGCGGAAAAAGAAACCAAATTGTACTTGGAAAAATTTACAGGGGAATGTAGTGTAAATGAAATTAATCGAATTATAAATGAAATGAAACATAAAAACATTGAGGTGGTAGTTGGAATTGGTGGTGGTAAAACACTTGATACAGCCAAAGCGGTTGCTTACCATATGGGTCTTCCAGTTATTATCATCCCTACAACCGCTTCATCAGATGCTCCATGCAGTGCATTATCCGTAGTATATACAGATAGTGGAGAGTTTGAAAATTACCTTTTTCTAAAATCAAATCCTGATATTGTGCTTGTAGATAGTGAGCTAATAGCCAATGCACCAGTTAGATTTTTGGTGGCTGGAATGGGTGATTCTCTGGCAACCTATTATGAGGCTAGAGCTTGTTATCAATCTGGTGCAAAAAGTATGGCTGGTGCTACTTGTGGAGTTTCTGCTTTGAGTCTTGCTACCTCCTGTCGTGATAGACTATTTCTAGATGGTTACCGGGCAAAATTGGCTTGTGAACAAAAAACAGTTTCATTGCCTCTGGAAAATGTCATTGAAGCAAACATTTATTTAAGTGGGATTGGATTTGAAAGCGGAGGACTTGCAGCTGCCCATGCAATTCACAATGGGTTGACAGTAATAGAAGAATGTCATAATAAACTGCATGGAGAAAAGGTGGCTTTCGGAACCTTAGTCCAGCTGGTACTTGAAAATGCACCTGAAAAGGAATTAAATGATGTCTTATCTTTTTGCAAACAAGTTGGCTTACCAACTTGTTTGGCACAATTGGGTGTTAAGCAAATATCCTATGATAACATTATGGCTGTGGCAAAGGTAAGTTGTGCAGAAAATGATACCATGTCTCATATGCCTTTTGTGGTAACGGCTGAAGATGTATATAGTGCAATTCTAGTGGCAAACCAATTAGGTAGTTAAATCAGAAATAAAAGGAGGTTTTTTATGAAAGCAGCGTTCTATTATGGACCAGGAGATATTCGTGTAGAGGAAGTAAAGAAGCCAGAGATAACACAAGATGAAATATTACTACAAATTAAGGCCGCGGCTCTATGTGGAACCGACCTTCGCATCTATAAATTTGGACATTTTAAAATTAAAGAGGGCGAAAAACGTGTTCTCGGACACGAATTGTCTGGTGTGATTGCAGAAGTTGGAGCAAATGTTCAGGGATATAAGGTGGGGGACAGGGTTGCGGTTCCACCCAATGTAGGATGTGGCAGTTGTGAGATGTGCCTGCGTGGTTACAACCAACTTTGTGGAGATTATGAAGCCTTTGGTATCAGTTATGATGGTGGCTTTCAAGAATACATGCGTATACCCGCTAATGCAATTACCCGTGGTAATGTAATTTTAATTCCAGAAAGTGTTGGTTTTTACGAAGCGGCTATGGTAGAACCTTTTTCATGCACATACAATTCCTATAAATCCCTACGTACTGTACCTGGTAATGTAGTTACAATTATTGGCGCAGGACCTATAGGTGCATGTCATGTTATGGTTAATAAGTTAGCAGGTGCTAGTAAAATCATTGTAGCAGATGTATCAGATGCACGTTTAAGTGAAATTAAAAAATTTGGTGTAGATGTCATCATAAATTCTGCCAAAGAGAATTTAAAAGAACGAGTAATGCAAGAAACTGGTGGTATGGGTTCTGACATTGTGATTACTGCTTGTTCTGTGCCAGAGGTTCAGCAAACAGCACTAGAGATTGCTGCTGTACATGGCAGGGTAAACTTTTTTGGTGGTATGCCCAAAGGCAAAGAGATTGTTAGTCTAAATACAAATCTTTTACACTATAAAGAAGTAACGGCATTAGGAACAACTGGATCCAGTATTTTAGACTACACAGAATCAATGGGGATTGCAGCAAGTGGTAAAATTGATCTGAAACCTCTTGCAACTCATCGATTCTCCTTGGAACAGGCTTCAGAAGCTTTTGAAAATGCCCTAGCTGGGGTTGGAATGAAAACATTGATTACATTTGAATAGGAGGAGATTGTTCCATGAACCAAACCATGAAAGCAGCAGTGTTACACGCTCCAGGGGATTTGCGTATAGAGCAGGTTTTAGTTCCAAAAATACTTACTCATAATGATGTACTGGTTAAGGTTCGTTATTGTGGCATATGCGGATCCGACCTTGATCGAATTTTGAAAACAGGCACTTATTCTTACCCAACCATACCAGGTCATGAATTTTGTGGTGAGGTAGTAAAAGCCCCAAAAGGAAGTAAATATCAAGCTGGTGACCCAGTAGTAGTGGCACCAATTCTACCATGCTACCATTGTGACAGTTGCCAACAAGGCAATTATGGTCAGTGTGACAACTATAGTTACCTAGGTTCTCGTACAGATGGTGGATTTGCTGAATATGTAAGCGTACCTCAACAGAACTTGCTTGCCTTCCCGAAAGAAATGAATTTGATGCATGGGGCACTGGTGGAACCCGCCGCAGTGACACTCCATGGAGTTCTTCGGGCAAACATTCGTGCAGGAGATACCGTGGCTGTTCTTGGGTGTGGACCTATTGGACTATTTGCAGTCCGATTTGCAATTTTGATGGGTGCAACTCGTATTATCGTTACGGATTTAGAACAAGAAAAACTGGAAAAAGCCAAAGAACTTGGTGCAACCATTGTGATAAACTCTCAAACAACAAATCCAGTAGATGCCATATACACAGAAACTCAGGGCAAGGGAGTGGATGTTGTTCTTGAAACTGCTGGTGCAGAAATAACACAGATACAATCTGTCAGCATCTGCCGCAATCAAGGGACTGTGGTGTATCTTGGAACTGCTCATAAAGATGTTACATTTCCAGCAAAGGTGTTTGAACGTATTGTTCGCAAAGAAATAACTTTGACAGGTTCATGGAACTCATTTTCAGCTCCATTTCCTGGAAGGGAATGGCAAGCAGTGATTGATTATATTGCAAACGGAAATTTGCCTATACAGAATTATATTTCTCATGTGATACCACTTTCAGAATTAGGGACTATGCTTACCAAAATGGCATCACGTTCTATTTCCTATAACAAAGTAGTGGTGGATATGTGTTTGTAAGTGATTTGCAGAGATTTAGATATGCGAGTTCTAGGTAAGGATAAGGCGGCTGATGTTTAGCAACCTTATCCTTTTAGAAAAGGGAGATTTCAGGCGAAATGATTTTAATCTCCAAAATATTTCATAAAGATTGTATCAATAACTTCCTTGCACTCTTTTTCATAGGTTATATATTTTATTAAAAATTCATTTCCATAGTCTGTAAGAAATGCACTTCCGCCTTTTTTTCCACCTTGCTGCCTGTTTACCACAGAATACCCTAATTGATGTTCTATCATCTCAATGATTTTCCAGGCTTTGCTGTATGAAATACCAATTTGGTCACAAGCCAGACGAACAGAGCCTGTATTTTGAATTAATGTTAATAGGTGGGCTGCTCCAGGACCAAAAAAAGGTTCCTCTCTAGCAATACGTAATTTTGACTCAGCACGTAATTTTTGCAAACTATGTTTCTCTAATAAATACTTATAATCATTTTCTTTTTTAACATTTAATAAAATACCTTCATCATTTACTTCAACCATTTGGGACGAATAATTACTGTTTGCAATAGCCCCACTTAAACCCTGTTCACCCTGGTAATCTAAGATAAACGGTATTACTTTATTTTGTATGAGAAGTGGGTGACCTGATATTCCATTACAAGAAGGAGAGACCAAATTTGCTTCTACCCCCATAAGTTTTGTAATGGTGTGTGCGGTAAAAAAAGGAATATCCACAGGTGTAATTAGGATTTGCTCATACATTGGATACATGTATTCTAACCCGATTTTTATGCTGTCTATCATTTGAGCATTATGATTTGTATTTTGTAAAAAGATAATTCCAAACTTAGAGAGTTGTTTTTCAAGATGTTTTGATTGATTGTTATAAACTAAAACTATATGATCTACTTTGGCTTGTTTAAATGTGAGAATGATTCTCTCTACTATAGAAATGGATCCGATTTTTCTCATAGGGTCAAAACTTTGTGAGTCACTTGTATTTCCACTTGCAATAATTAATGCTCCTGTCTTCATATTCTCCCCCCTTTTATTCGATACGTGCGCAATTAGAAGCTCTTCCTGTTAGAATTTCAAGACCATGTTCCAATTCAGGCAATATATATTCCAGAGATTCTTTCACTGCTTTTGGACTACCAGGCAAATTGATAATTAAGGTTTCACCACATATTACACTGACCGCCCTGCTTAACATGGCTCTTTTTGTAATTTGTAGACTGTATGCCCTAATGGCTTCTGAAATTCCAGGAACCTGTTTATCTGCAATGGCTAAGGTTGCTTCAGGAGTGCAATCACGATAAGAAAATCCAGTTCCTCCAGTTGTCAAAATTAGATTGATTTCCTTACCTTGACACCAACTGAGCATTTGATTCTTCAGGGCTTGCTCATCATCAGGCAATATCTTAGCGTCTGCCACCACATATCCTGCCAGTAGCAGAGCAGTTTTTATACATTCTCCGCTTTCGTCAATACGTTGATTTTGAGAACAACTATCACTAGAAGTTAAGATAGCTACACGATATTTATTATTTAACATACATTTCATCTCCTATTTTAATGACTCCACCAGATAACACTCTTGCAAAAACACCTTCTCTGGGCATAATACAATCTCCTACCTGATTAAAAATAGCACAGTGAGAATGGCATTCCTTACCAATTTGAGTGACTTCTAACAAGATATCTCCACATACAATATATGTTCCTATAGGAAGAGTTTTAAAATCAATCCCCTCTACTAATATATTTTCGCCAAATGCGCCATCTGTTACCTGAGCACCTGTACTTTTAAATGCCACCACTTTATCATAAGACAACAAACTGATTTGCCTATGCCAGTTTCCCCCATGAGCATCAAACTCCATACCAAACTCTTTGATTAGTCTGGCGGTACCAATATTAGTTTTAGCAGTACCTTTTTTATCACTTCTACAAACGGCCATAACAGTCCCTTTTTTGTTACTCATGATTAACCTCCAATTTGAAACATATCTTTTTCTTTCACCAAAGTACCCAATGGATGATATATAGATTCCACTTTTTTCTTGTTATCTCCATGCTGTTTGGGTTTATGAAAGATTGCTTCTATTATTTCTTTTTTTATGTCTTCATCACAAGCCCCTCCTCTAAGTAAGGGTTTTAGAGAAATACCATGATCATAAAAAAGACAAAGTTTTAAATCACCATCACAAGTGAGACGAATTCGATTACAGGAATCACAAAAACATTCCGTCATAGCACCTATAATTCCAATTCGACCTTTGAAGTTTTTTATTCCATAAAGTTTGGCAGGACCACCTTCCTCTTTTTTAACAGGTATTAGCGTTCCAAAACGATTCTCGATCTGTTGTTTTGCCTCTAATGCGGAGATGGTATTAGTTGATGATTTATTTGTAAGAGGCATCCATTCAATAAGTCTAACATGGATAGGGAAATTTTTTGCTAATTCCACTACTCCCAGCCAATCGTCATCACAACTATCTGGGGATAATACACAATTGATTTTTATTAAATGATATGGAAATAACATAGCAGTTTGAAGACCGCGCCAGACATCATGCCACATATTTTTTTGTGTAATTGTATGATACTTTTGGGCAGATGTAGTATCAAGACTGATGTTTAAACTGTCAACTCCAGCATCAAGAAGTGCTTTTGCCATAGAATGATTTAGTAGAGTACCGTTAGTTGTGATCCCTAAATAGTCAATTCCATCTATAGATTTTAGATTACCAACCAAGGATTGTAGGTTTTTTCTTACCAAAGGTTCCCCCCCAGTAAGACGAATACGATGGATACCCAAAGTCACCATAATTCTGGAAATACGTTCTATTTCTTCAAAACTTAAAAGTTCTTTACAAGGAGTATGTATAACACCATCTTGTGGCATACAGTAGCTACATTGTAAATTGCAGCGATCAGTTACAGAGATACGTAGATAATTGATTTCTCTTCCTAAAGAGTCTTTCATTTTTGCTCCCTTTTGGTAGGAGCAATGTATTCTCCGCTTTTTCCACCTCTTTTTTCTAACAAATGAATGTCATACATAATCATACCCTTATCCAGAGCCTTGCACATATCATAAATTGTTAGTAAGGCAATACTTACCCCAGTTAATGCCTCCATTTCCACCCCGGTTCTTCCCATGGTTTTTACAATACATTTAGCTTCAATAGCAAATTCTTCCGGAATAAAATGAAAATCCACAGAAACTTTTTCTGTCATAAGGGGATGGCATAAAGGAATTAAATGTGAGGTTTGTTTGGTTGCCATAATACCAGCTAAACGAGCAATTACCAGTACATCACCTTTATCAGCCTTGCCATCCTTAACAATAGTAAGCAAAGACTCTTTCATTTTAATTTTGCCTACAGCAATAGCTTCTCTTGCAGTCATAGTTTTATCTGATACATCAACCATAATGGCATTTCCATGTGTATCAAAATGATTCAGTGTATTCCCCACAGGGTACCTCCTTAAATTATACTAAATTGTTAATAACTATTGTAATAAAAGTATTTTTTGTGGATCTACTTTAAGATATTTAGGCAGAAAATCCTGATTTTCATCTTTTTTAAATTTCCACCACAATTCACTTATGTTTTTTTGATTCGAATCATTGTTTTTAAATATAATATTATGTTCAAAAGGGCTCTCAAGTCTATTTAAAACTTCAATATGTATGATGTTATCAGAAGTAAGATTATCATATACAGGTATAAAATCATGGGCACGTATTCCTATATAGTTGGTCTTTGCTGGAATTGGTATAGAGGTTTTAAAGGATAAATCCCAATCTAGTGCCAATAATTGAAAATCATCTATGATTTTAATTTGGGAGAAATTTTTACAACCTGTAAGTTTTGCAACTTGCAATAGTGTGGGATTTTGAAATAAATCTTTTGTCTTACCACAAATTAATGCATTTCCTTCCTCAATAATTGTCATATATTTGCATAATTTATATACCTCATCCCGACTGTGAGTTACCAAAAGAACATCTCCTGAATATTCACCTAGAAGTTCTAAAAAATCTATTTGCAGCTTTTCTTTCAAATAAGAATCTAAGGCAGAAAATGGTTCATCCAGTAAAAATAGTTGTGGTTCATAGGACAATATTCTTGCTAATGCAACACGTTGTTGCTGACCACCGGAAAGTTGCCTAGGATAGTGTTTACCAAAATCTTGTAAGCGAAACCTCCTAAGCATTTCATCGATTCTATGTTTTTTATCATATCGTAAATGTTCTAAGGCACAAGCGATGTTTTCTTCCACTGTCATATGAGGAAACAGAGCATAGTTTTGAAACATATATCCTACTTTTCTTTTTTGTGGAATGATATTGATTTTTTTATCTGAGTCAAAAAGAGTCTGACCATTTATGATGATGTATCCTGAATCAGGAGTTTCAATCCCAGCTATACATTTTAAAATCAAGCTTTTGCCGGATCCTGATGCTCCTAAAATCCCCATAGTCTGGCAATTACTTTGCATATTTATGTTTAATGAAAAGTTTTTGAAATTTTTACGGATAGATATTTCCAGACTCATTTTGTTACTCCCTTATTTATAAAGATCTACTTCTCATAGTAAACCAATTCATGCTTGTCACAACTAAAAAAGAAATTAGCACAATAATAAGCACATAATCGTATGCCTCTTCCATATTACCAGCGGCAACAGCAGAATAAATTGCAAGAGGTAATGTTCTTGTTTTGCCACTAATATTACCAGCAATCATGGCGGTGGCACCAAACTCTCCAAGCCCTCTTGCAAAAGTCAGGACACCTCCAGAAACAATGCCAGGCATAGCCAGAGGCATAGTGATTTTCCAGAAAATTTTCTGGCTTGACATACCTAAAGTTTTAGCAGCATGAATGAGGTTGTGATCCACTTGTTCAAATGCTCCCCTTGCGCAGCGATACATCAAGGGAAATGAGATGACCATAGCAGCGATTACGGTAGAAAACCAAGAAAATGCTATTTTTATACTAAAATATGTAATTAAAAAATTTCCAATAGGACGTTTTACTCCAAAGATATATAATAGAAAAAAACCTGCTACCGTAGGAGGCAAAACAAGGGGTAATGTTAAAATACCATCCAATACTATTTTTATCTTATTATTTTTTATTTCTGCAACAAATATGGCAGTAAAAATGCCAAGAAAAAAAGTGATAAAAATAGATAAAGATGCAGTTTTTAAGGAAATTATAATTGGAGAGTAGTCCATAATGAGCCCCCCTTAGCTTTTGTTGGTAGAAAATCCATATTCTTCAAAAATTTTAATTGCTTCGTCTGTTTGCAGAAAATCTTCAAAGAGTTTTGCAGCAACTTTATTCGTTGAGGTTGTAATGATACCAACAGGATAAATTACTTTTTTTGAAAGACTACCTTCTGGAGCTTCTGCCAATATCACAACTTTATCTGTAGAAACAACATCAGTGGCATAAACAATACCAACATCCGCACTTCCTTCAGCCACCCAGTTAAGAACCTCGGTTACATTAGTACCAAAACTTGTCTTTGCTGATATTTCATCCCAAATACCAAGATTGCAGAGTGATTCTTTTGAATATTGACCAATGGGTACACTTTCGGGATCCCCAAGGGCAATGGTACTTGCTTTTGTAATATCCTTAAAATCAGAAATATCTATGTTTGAACCTACAGGAGCAATCAAAACAATTCTATTTTCCAACAAATTTACTACAGAATCAGAATCTACTAGATTATGTTCAACCAGTGTATTCATTTGTTTTGTTGCGGCAGACATAAATAAATCCGCATCAAGCCCTTCTTCAATTTGTGTCTGTAATTTACCAGAACTATCATAACTACCTTCTACAGTAATCCAAGGATATTTTTCCTGAAATATAGGAATTAGCTTGTTTGTATATGGATTTTTAAGGCTAGCAGCCGCAGCAACCAAGATAGTAACAGGTTCCTTGGGTATTTGCTTGTGTTCGGATGCTGAACACCCCATAATAATTAGTGGCATTAACACTGATCCAATCAGTGATTTTTTCCATGAGTATTTCATTTTGTTAATATCCTTTTCCAAAGCCACAGTTGGGGAAGGTGCATGTTGGACAGGATAAACATAATCCTCCATGACCTAATGCAGACAGCTCCTCTTTAAAAACTTCGTCATCTGCAAGTATTCTGGGAAGAATAAGATCAAAGATGGTCCTTTTGGCATACATGACACAGCCTGGTAAACCAATAATTGGATATTTTTTATGATAGTATGCCAAAAGAAACATTGCTCCGGGAAGTACTGGTGCCCCATAGGAGATAATCTTTGCACCAGTATTTTTAATAGCCAAAGGTGTCATGTCATCTGGATCTACACTCATTCCACCAGTACATAAAATAAGATCAGCACCATGTTCTATCATAGATAAGATAGAGGAAGTTATCTTTGTATGATTGTCATCTAATATGATATGTTCTACAACTTCTGAACCATATTCATTCAGCTTTTCTATAATTACAGGTGTAAATGTATCTTTTATACGCCCATAAAATACTTCTGATCCAGTTGTAATAATGCCAACCTTCTTAGGTGTGAATTTTTTTAAGGTCAAGAGAGAACCTTCTCCAGCAATTATTTTGGCAGATTCCATTTTGGTTTTTTTAATGGTTAATGGAATAACTCTCATTCCAGCTAGCTTGTCTCCTTTTTTTACTGGGAAATTACTATGGCGAGTAGCTATCATCATTTCTCCTAAAGCATTTATGGCAGATAGTTTTTCTAGATTTACTTTTAATAGCCCATCAATGTTAGCATTCACTTCGATTTTACCTTCTTTGATATCTGTTGCAGCCATATTGTCCCCAGCACATATACCATATAAAACTTCAGCAGCTTCGTTTTCATGAAGAAGGTCATCATTATGTTCCCATACATATAGAGATTCTTTTCCTAAAGATAATAATATTGGGATATCTTCTTTTTTGATCACATGCCCTTTCCTAAAAATAGCATCCTTGGTAACATCCTTAATGATTTGTGTAATATCATGGCATAGGATAAACCCTTCTGCTTCAGTTGTCTTTATAATATTCATTTGTCACCTCCAAAATAAAATTCGACTATTATTCAAAAAGATGTCGGTTATTAAATTATTATATAGCATAATTTCTAAAAAATCAAGATATTACCAGTAAATGTAATGTTGCAAAATTGGAGTAGTCAAGATGAGCGAGAAGATCAAAGGAAATTCATTGCTTTTTAATAGAAATCAGGTTATTATTAGGGTATTTTCCAGTTGTATTTGTGTATCTTTTAGTTCCACGAATAAGAATTAGAGGAGTAGCTTATGCTTGTTAAATTGTCTATTGACAAATGGTCTACTTATTAATATAATGTTATTAACATGTTGAAAATAACAATAATATTCATGAATTATTATGCAGACAAAAGGAGATAACATCATGTTAAAACAGTTTTTTTCTTTAAAAAATTGGAAGCCCTATGAATTAATTTGGCTTTCTACATTTTCAATGGTTGCAGTAATCTTAACCATTCTATGGAAGGATAACTGGTTTGGTTTTTCTGTGTTTCTTACAGGGGTATTTTGTGTGGTTTTGGCTGCAAAAGGGAATATTAGTACATATATCTTTGGCATGTATAATACCTTTGGATATGCCTATCTGGCCTGGCAAAATCATTTATTTGGAGAAGTAGGTCTTAATTTATTATTTTTTGTTCCAATGAATGTAATTGGATTTCTTATGTGGAAAAAGCAAATGCAAGGGATCAGTGTCCAAATGCGAAGTCTAAATACAAAAGGCATTGGTTTGACTATTATAATAAGTATCCTTGGAATCCTTTCATTAGGTATAGGTTTATCCTTAATACCAGGTCAAAACACACCTTATATTGATGCTACAACCAATGTTTTATCTGTTATTGCTACTTTTTTAATGGTTTGGCGCTATAAGGAACAATGGCTCCTTTATATTATTTTAAATATATTTACTGTTATTATGTGGGCCATTCGGCTACATGCAGGAAGCCCGGATGGTGTTATGATGATCGTTATGTGGAGTGCTTATCTAATCAATGCGGTATATGGTTATATGAATTGGAATAAAGGGGCTATAAAAGGAGAGGGGAACAACTCATAATGAAAAAAATAGGATTAACCTTAGGAAAATTTGCTCCCTTGCATAAGGGGCATCAATATATGATCGAAACAGCCCTAAAAGAAGTAGATGAGTTAGTGGTTTTAATATATGATACACATGTTACCACAATCCCTTTACAAGTAAGGGCCAATTGGATTCGTCAATTGTATCCAACTGTGAAGGTGATTGAGGGGTGGGATGGTCCAGATGGCTACTCCAGTGAACGTAGTTTTGAGATACTTCAGGAGAATTATATTATCAGCATGTTAAATGGAATTAAAATCACACACTTTTATTCCAGTGAGTTTTATGGTGAGCATATGAGTAAAGCTTTAGATGCAGAGGATCGAAGAATTGATGAAATGAGAAATGTAGTCCCAGTATCTGGAACAATGATTCGAAAAGATTCTTTTTTAAATAGACAATATATTAGTGATACAGTATATCAAGATTTAGTTACAAAAATTGTATTTGTAGGAGCCATGTCTACAGGAAAATCTACAATTACAGAAGCCTTGGCAAAACGCTTTCACACAACTTTTGCCAGCGAATATGGAAGGGACTATTGGGCAAAACATCAAATTGACCGTCGGATATCATTTGAAGCATTTGATGAAATTGCCATAGGTCATATTCAAAGAGAAGATGAGGCAGTATTACATGCAAATCAATATTTATTTGTGGATACAAATGCAATTACTACTTATATGTTTGCCCTTGACTATCATGGCAAGGCTCCTGAACTACTTACAAAACTGGCTTTAGAAAATGTATCCAGATATGATTTGTTCTTTTTATGTGAAGATGATATTCCATACGATGATACATGGGATCGTAGTGGAGAACAGAAACGAAATATCTTTCACAAGCAAATCATAGCAGACTTAAAACAACGAAAAATTCCATATATTAGCTTACATGGAACTCTACAGGAACGTATAGAAATTGTAGAAAAAACACTATCTAATTTTCAAACGTATACAAATTTTTATGGGTCAAAGATAGACTATAAATAATAGTAGAATCATAAAAATGGAACAATAAAAGGTGGTGATTCCGATGAGTTCAAAATTAATCAACAGTCCCATTTTTTGGGGAATGACAGCAGAAGAAATAGAAGTTTGCCTAAAATGCTCAGATGCAAAAATCAAAACATTTGAACATAATGAAATTATATTTACACAATTGGATACTCCTAAGTACCTCTATGTACTAATCGAAGGTTCCGTTATTATATGTAAAGATTCTTTATCTGGAAAGAGAGGAATTATTACCAATATAGGAAAGAGTGGTGATATGTTTGGTGAGGTATATCTTTTTATAGAGCAGATAAACTATGATTATTATGCTTTGGCCAATGAGAAGTCAGTAATATTGAAAATTCCAAAAGCATTTTTTTATCACACTTGCTCCAAAAGCTGCGATCACCACTCCAAAATAATTCGTAATGTGTTAGGTATACTTGCTCAGAAGGCCTATTTTTTAAACAAAAAGATCCAACTTTTATCCAGTGGCAGCTTGCGTCAGAAAATAGCAAAATATTTATTAGATAACCAAATAGGATCTCAATCCATAGTTTTGACAATGAATCGAGAAGAGTTAGCCGATTATCTTAATGTAGCCAGACCTTCCCTATCAAGAGAACTAGTTAAAATGAAGGAAGAAGGATTGATTGACATAAAAGGTAAGACTATAGATATACGAAATAAAAGTGCTTTAGAGAATATTTAAAATATATTATTTTGTAACATATGTTACGGAGTCTTCTTAAACTTCATGCTAATATAAATTTATCAGCAAATAAGAATTATATGAAGGAAAGAGAATAGAGGTAAATAGGATGGAAAGTACGATGTTTTGTTATCAATGTCAAGAGACAGCAGGATGTACAGGCTGCACAAAAGTTGGTGTATGTGGTAAAAAACCTGAAGTAGCAAATATGCAGGATTTATTGGTATATGTAACAAAAGGATTGTCTGAGATTACAACCAGACTCAGAAAAGAAGGAAAGCAAGTAAGTTTGGAAGTAAACCAATTAATTACATTTAATCTTTTTACCACCATTACTAATGCAAACTTTGAACAAGAAGTATTTTATGAAAGAGTGAAGTTGACGCTAAAAACAAAAAATGAATTATTCAGCCAACTATCTAACAAAGAAAAGCTCTCCAAAGCAGCCTTATGGGATAGTCAATCAGAAGATGAAATGCTAGAAAAATCAGGTACAGTAGGTGTATTATCTACTGAGAATGAAGATGTGAGAAGCTTACGGGAACTGATTACCTATGGATTAAAAGGATTAGTAGCATATGTCAGCCATGCCAATACCCTTGATTATCATAATAATGAGGTTCATACATTTATTCAGGAGGCATTAGCAAAAACCTTGGATGACAGTCTGTCGATAGAAGATTTAATCAATCTCACTTTGGAAACAGGTAAATTCGGGGTGGATGGTATGGCTTTATTGGATCAAGCAAATACATCCGCTTATGGACATCCAGAGTTGACAAAAGTAAACATTGGTGTTGGAAAAAATCCTGGTATTTTAATTTCTGGTCATGACTTAAAAGATTTGGAAATGTTATTGGAACAAACAAAAGACACAGGAGTTGATGTTTATACCCACTCAGAGATGTTGCCAGCCCATTATTATCCAGCATTTAAAAAATACAAACATTTTGTAGGTAACTATGGGAATGCATGGTGGAAACAAAAAGAGGAATTTGAAAGTTTTCATGGTCCTATTTTAATGACTACCAACTGTATTGTGCCACCAAAAGATAGTTATAAGGATAGAATATATACCACTGGCGCTGCTGGTTTTCCTGGATGCAAACATATTTCAGGAGAAATAGGGGAAAATAAGGATTTTTCTCAGTTGATTGAACATGCAAAAAAATGTCAATTGCCATTAGAAATAGAGACTGGTGAAATCCTTGGAGGTTTTGCCCACAATCAAGTGTTTGCACTAGCTGATAAGATCGTGGATGCTGTGAAATCAGGTGCAATTAAAAAGTTTGTGGTGATGGCAGGTTGTGATGGCAGGGTAAAATCCAGAAATTATTATACAGACTTTGCAAATGCTATGCCAAAAGATACTGTTATTCTCACTGCAGGTTGTGCGAAATATAGATACAATAAACTGCAACTTGGGGATATAGGTGGGATTCCAAGAGTACTAGATGCAGGCCAATGTAATGATTCTTATTCCCTTGCCTTAATTGCTTTAAAATTAAAGGAAGTTTTTGAATTAGAGGATATCAATGAATTACCAATTGTATATAACATTGCATGGTATGAACAAAAAGCAGTTATTGTTTTACTAGCACTGTTGCATCTGGGTGTGAAGAATATACATCTAGGTCCAACACTTCCAGCATTTTTATCACCTAATGTTGTTAAAGTACTAGTTGATAACTTTAAAATTGCAGGGATTGGTACGGTAGAAGATGATTTGAAATTGTTCTTTGGAGCATAAACAGTTAAGGGAATTGCTTTACACAAGCAATTCCCTTAACCTGTTTTTACTTTTTTAAAGCATTATAACCGGATGCCACTAAGCCCCCATCACACAATATGTCAGTGCCGGTCAAATATCCAGCTTTCTCACTGGCACAAAATGCAAGCAAATTTGCAATTTCTTCGACATGACCCATACGTTTTATTGCACAATATTTGATAAGCTCATTGGTACTTTTTTGTTCCACCTCACCCATTGGTGTTTCAAAAGACCCTGGTGAGACAGAAAGAACCCGAAGTCCCTTTTGCCCGAACTTGGCTGCATCTGCTTTGGCATACCATATAACAAAGTTTTTAGATATTCCATAAGCAATGCCTGCTCTTAGCTTTTGAGGAAATAGATTAACTCTGTTCATCATTTTTTTCATGAAGGTTGTTTTGTCTGTTCGGCTGCATTTATAGGCTGCCTTAGGCAAGATAAAATTAGGAATCATGTACCCTGACATGGAGGAAACATCAATGATACATGAACCTTCCTCCATTATCTCAAAGAAGACTTGATTTATATGTATGGTACCAAGGGCATTGACCTGCATAATTTTCTGTGCATCTCCCATGTGAGGTGACATACCAGCACAGTGGATAACAGATGATATTGTGCCGATTTTACTTGCATAATTCGCTAATTCGTGAACTGATTGTATATCTGAAACATCACAAGCCACAGATATGGCTTCAATACCGTCTGCTTTTAGTTCACTTAGTGCATGGTCAAGCTTATTTCGTGTTCGCCCTGCTATAATGATTGTATTTTCTTTTCCTAGTATTTTTGCAGTAGCTAATCCCATGCCACTGCCACCACCTGTTATTACACATACATGTTTCATCAATTATTCCTCCACAAAACGACTAATATGCGCTTTGTCCACCATCAACAGTTAAAATTTCACCATTTACAAAACTAGAATCATCACAAGCAAGAAATAAAGCCGCTTTGGCAATTTCAACTGCCTCCCCAATACGTGGAATAAGCACCATACCACTACGACAAAGTTGAGATCCTCTTTGGTTGATATTTGTCATTGTAGTACTAATATTTGTTCTTACTGCTCCAGGAGCGATTGCATTACACCTGATACCCTCACGTGCATACTGGAATCCAGTGCTTTTTGTAAGTCCCACTACTGCATGTTTTGATGCAGTATAGGCTGCCCCAGCATTGCCCCCTCGAAGTCCCCCTACAGAAGCGATGTTGATAATAACCCCACTCTTTTTATCTAAGAAGATAGGCAAAACAGCCCTAGTAGTTCTCATTACAGAAGTTGTGTTTACCTCCAATAATTTATACCATAATTCGTCTGTTACATCACCTATGGCAGACATATTGTCCATGATACCTGCATTATTTACCAATACATCAACTGTACCATAAGTCTTTATAGTAGTGTCAATGAGATTTTGTATATCATCTTGTTTTGTTACATTTGTGAGTATGGAGATAGCAGTGCCTCCATTTTGTTCTATAATAGGAAATTCCTCGAAAAACTCAAATTATGTAAATGAAAGCCCTGCAAAAGCAGGGCGCAGGTAACAGACGATGTCGAGTTAGAAGATATAAAACCCTTCTTCAAATTCGTCATCATCAAGGTCATCATCCTCGATAAGGAAATAATGCATGTCAAGCAGGTCAGAATCGGTCATCCCTTTTACTAGCTTTGGCGTCATGCCTTCCGGAGGATTTATGATATATTTTTGCCTGAGTTCCTCTAGTTTTTTTGGATCCATTGAAGTGCCTCCCAACTTTGAATACTTCCAGTATGAAACAGATGGGATAAAAAATCAAGCGGAATTTCCACTGGAGCGGCAGCGATATTTTGCCATTGCCCTTTCATAAAGTTCAACTAGAGGGACTCGTTTGTGTTTATGGTAGAGTTCTAAAAAAACCATATCATGCTTACATTTTGGGCATTGTAACGGATCATAGCCGAATGATAAAAGAAAAAGTGTGCGCCACCGATTGAAGTCCAATATGAATTTGTGCTTTGATTTTGGAACAGCCTTAAAAAGCTGCTTGTCTGCCTCGCGGTGCCTTGCATATAGACCATAATATCGAGTCATCTTGAAATGCTTTTCCGGTATATGTTGAATGAGAAGCTTCATGAAGTCCAGCACGGGAATGGTTTTCTCAACATAAGAGTTATCCTCATGCTTGTGATAATGGAAGGTTACGTTAGTGCTGTCGTAAGAATCAATCCTGGAGGTGGCAATCACAGGGCGTCCGAGATAGCGACTGATATATTTTACGACGGTATCAGGCTCACAGAGGTTTGGCTTGGCAAAAACATAGAATCCGTTTTTGTCTTTGCGGTAGATGTGAGATTTCATTTTTTTAAAAGAGGTTCCGATGTGTTTTTCCATTTCATTGAGAAGAGCAGTCTGAAAAGCCTTCCTTAAATAGGTGTAGTTGAAATGCTTTACCACGCGCCAAAACCCATCGTCCGAGAATCCACCTTCTGAAAGGAGGCAATGGATATGCGGGTTCCATTCGAGCGGTCTGCCAAATGTATGAAGTACACAAATGAAACCGGGAACAAAGTTTTTGCTTTTATTCATCGAGTGGAACATACGGAGAATGACACTACGCACTGCTTGAAAAAGACAATCCAGCAGGGAACGATCCTTCAAAAAGAAGTGACGGAGCTCTTCATCCACGGTAAAAACACAGTGGCGGTGAGTGCACCTTATGAGTTTAAAGGACATTTGGGTGGAACGATCAATACAATACTTATTGCCACAGGTGGGGCAAAACTTGGAGTGACAGCGAAAGGGAACAAATTTAAGCTCATCACAAAAAGGACATCCATACATGGCGCCGCCGAAAGAGGGATCTCCACAGTGAATCATTTTTTCAACATTTTCAATGACAACGTCACGAGGATGAAGAAGATAGAGCATTTCTTCATAATGGTCAATAAAAATCTTTTGCAGAATATTCATAAGACTATTATAAAGAAAAAGTCACAAAAAGGAAACCCCTATTTCCCCTCATGAATGAGGGGCTAGGGGAGTTGATGTGTCGAAGACACTTTTTCAAATCTCAGATACGGTAATGTTTGCACCATCTAAATTCATGTCTGACACTACAACCTTTGCACCTTCTTGTGCATACAATATGGCAATTGCTTTACCCATTCCTGATGCTGCCCCTGTTACAATAGCTACTTTATTTTCTAATTTTTTCATAATATATCTCCATTTTCTATTTAATATTACTTACATATGTTTCTTCATATTGTTTTCTGGCGGTGATAAAGGTTTTATCTTTGGCTGTTTCAAATTCAATACAATTGGTGCAGGTATAATCGATTCCTGTATTATCCAGTGCCTTTAAGAAAGTTGATACAATATCTGTTGACTTAAAACTTTGCAAAATATCAACAGTAATACAATCACCAGCACAAGTCATGTTTAGAATAAGACCTTTGTTTCCACTGCTATAAAGATGGACAGACTCAACATATGTTTCTCCACCACCAAATTGCATTTGCCCTAAATAACTAATAACATAAGTATTGATACACATATCATTGAAGAAAGACATCATTTGTTTTTTTGCATCCAATGAATTAAATTGGTCGAGTTTTTCAAACAGACCAATTTGACTGTTTACCGCACTTTTTACTACATCAGGGCTTTTCTGCTCTTTCATCATGTAACGATACAAGGCTGCTTGCTCTGTTAGAGGTAATGTTGCAGTTTCCTTTGACAAAGGCAAATAGATGCTCCCCACACAGTTTTTATGTGTATTGTTTAGCCCAAGTTCTTTTCGATAGTCAGTTGCCATATTGCATATTACAGGTGTGTCAGTGTTTGGATGAGTGGTTTGTATGCTGTTTGACATTAGTAGAGCAAGTAAAATTGCAGGAGTAGCATTATGTGCTTTTGCATAATCAACAAATTGTTTTTGGTTTAGGTTAATTTCATGACGATAATAACCTGTAACTGGTTCTGTATTCTCAGGTAATACATAACCATCTTTTATAATATGTGGCAATTTTTTATCATCAAAAGCATAATAAGAATGCCCAATTGGTTCCTGCGTTTCTCCTGGTAAAAGTGGTTCGCTAGCTAGCTGCACTCCAGTACTATCTAATAGCTTGCTGTAATGAAAACAACAATAATAATAAACTAAAGTTTCTACAAATGGTTTTATACCACGTCCATCACAAAGTGCATGATGGAATGAGACCCTAATTTTATGTTCTGTATAGGTTATATCAATTAAATGGTATCCTGTACTCATACTCCCCAAAGAGCGGTATTTGTCTGTTTTCACAGCAACCATAGGGAGTGAATTTTGTTCAATATAAAAATCTCCATTTTTCTCCACAAGTTTGCTTGCCATATATGGATATCTTTCCAAAGTTTTTGTAAGTGCTCTATTTAAAAAATCACCACGAACATGGTTTTTCATGCGAACATCAAGTATTGTGCTGTTTAATCCGCCTTCCCTATAAAGATATGGTTGACCTGAACGTATTTTATTCATATTATGAACCCCTTTGCTGTTTTTTCTGATATGCTTATATTACAATTCAATTGTTTGTGATTTGCTTATGAATTGTTTAAGAAATGTTAAATCATAAAAAAACTTTGTTTATTTTGTTATCTAAGTTATGTATAATTATGTTCTTATACATAATAACTGTAAAGAAATACAAACTTGTATTATGTTTTGGAACGTAATATAATTAGTTTAATTATTTAACAGGTCAGCTTATTGATATAGCTGTGGAACTAGTATGTATAATGAAAAAATAGGAGAAAATATGAAAATACTAATAGATGCAGATGCCTGTCCAGTAACAAATATAGTAAAAAAAGTTGCAAAAGAAAAACAAATTCCTTTGCTCATTTTCTGTGATACCAGCCATATTCTCAATACCAACTATGGAGAAGTCATAACCATTGGAAAAGGAGCAGATGCGGTAGATTTTGCACTTATTAATAGATCGCAAAAGGGTGATATTATTGTTACCCAGGACTATGGTGTAGCTGCCATGGCACTAGGGAAAGGAACCCATCCCATACACCAAAGTGGGCGGTGGTATACCAATGAGAATATAGATCAAATGCTTATGGAAAGGCATATTGCAAAAGAGATTAGAAGAAGTAGTAAGAAGGGTCATTTAAAAGGACCCAAAAAGAGAGTGGAGGATGATAATGAGAGTTTTGAAACCTCATTACTGAAACTCATTCAACATGTTTCAGAGATTTAAAAAATATTGTGTTTACGTCACACTATTTTATTTTCAGAATAAAATGTTATAAATTTAAAAAGCTGGTGTCTTTCGATGAATTTTAATATTTCATCTATCATGGAATCTACTTTGCTTGTGATTGCTCTTTCTTTGGATGCATTTGTGGCAAGTTTTGCTTATGGAACGAACAAAATTAAAATCCCATTTCGTTCTGTTCTGGTTATTAATGTTATTTGTAGTGGACTTCTTGGGTTGGCTCTTTTTCTAGGTTCCACCATTAGTTCATTTATCCCAACACATTTCACAAGTATTATTTGTTTTTTAATCTTATTGATATTAGGTATTGTGAAACTTTTTGATAGCTCAATTAAAACTCTAATTAAAAAGAATAGTAGCCTAAACAAAACAATAGAATTCTCAGTATTTAGTTTGTGTTTTATATTAGATATTTATGCTAACCCAGAAATTGCAGACAAAGACCTTTCTAGAGTATTATCTCCTATGGAATCCGCATCCTTAGCAATTGCATTATCACTTGATGGTTTAGCAGTTGGGTTTGGAGCAGGATTGGCTACTTTCAACTATGTTGAAGTGATTTTTTTATCATTGTTATTAGGTATGATAGCTGTTGTGATTGGTTGCAATATTGGGAACAAGATTGCTGAAACCTTATCCTTAAATCTGTCTTGGTTAAGTGGGGCACTGCTTATTATATTAGCATTTATAAAAATATTGTAAGGTGGGTAAAAAAGCCAAGTAACTTGAATAAAAAAAGTTACTTGGCTTTTATGATTTTATATTCTTGAACTCATTATATTACTGGAACTATATTTTTTTAATCCTTTTTGAAATAAAACAAAAGCCAATATTACCATAAATATTGTAAATCCAATCACTGCAAAAAACAATAAAAAATCAAATTCTTTTAATATTTTTATTGGAATGTATGCTGAAAACCCCACTGGAATTAGAGTAAACAATAGGATTTTCCCCATTCCATGAAACAAACCCTCAGGATAAGAGGCAAAAGAAATGGACATGGTATTTAAAGCATAGGAAACATCATCAGAATTCTTTAAATAAAACCCAAGACAGCCACTTAGTGTATAAATGGAAACCAAAATCAATCCCCCAGTGATTGTAAAAAAGAAGAATAAAATAAGGGCAGTGATATTGACCTTTAGAAATAGAACCATTACCACACCATAAAGTACATCACCAATGGCAGAAACACTCATTTTAGAGCTTACCACATTGATTAAAACATTTTTTGGCTGTACTAAATAGGCATCTAATTTACCACTTGTAATATATCCAGAAATCATGGTTGCATTTTGAAACAAAACAAGTGAAAAACCAAAGGTGGCAGAGGCAAGCGCTCTTAATAAAAGTACATCTGTAAAACTATAACCTCCAATATGCTCCGTAAAGGAAAAAAGTATCACCCATTGTAAAGCCATAATCGTATTATTTAGCATCATCCCAAAGATTTGCATAAGAAATGATACTCTATGCTCCATTTCCTTTGCCAGATTATATTTCAAACACATACCCATAAAATATAAATGTCTTTTAACCTCCATTAACATTAAGCTTTTTCACCCCTCTATGAAATATTACTGTTACAAAAACAAAAGCTATTAAGACATATTCCACCTGTATAACAGTAATATCTATCCATTTTTCCATAGAAAAATCGACTGTCATTTTAGCGGGTGCATAAATGGTGGTGTAAATAGGACTAATTTTTATCAAAGATCTGGCCCATTCTGGGAATATTTCAATGGGAAAAATAATACCCAACAACAAAACAAATTTTTCATAAATCCAGATAAATGGCATATTTTCTTCAAACCAAAAAGAGGTAAGTGCAATTAGTAGGTAGATAAGTGCAGAGATTATAGAAGACAAAAACATGGTAATTATAATAAATGGTATATAAATAGCTGTTAAAGTGTCCAAAGTACCAATTAAAATGGTGCCAAGAATCACTGCGGCTATCAAATTAAAACCATAACCTACAACCGTTTCGCCTAAATATTTTGCTAAGACATAAAAAATATAGTTATATGGCTTATTTAAGGTATAGGCGATTCTACCACTTTTGATATCGGTGGCGATTTCTGTTCGAATAAACCCTGATCGGGCGCTAAACCAAATAAGTTCAGTCATAATAACATACCAAATCATTTGATTTAAAGAATAGCCAGAAATAAGAGTTTCATCATGGTATATGTAAGTCCAAAGTTGTGTGAATAAAAAAATCATAATTGAGTAAATGGCAATTCCACCAAAGGTATTGCCTATATATTGTAATTTCACTAAAAGACTTGTCTGAAAAATAATGAAATATTTTCTCACATCTACTTACCTTCTTTATAAATATTCGAAATAATTTCCTCTAATGGAATGTTAGAAATATTAATATCTATGAGTTTTTCTGGATCCAAAAGATGAATAATATCAAGTATGTTCTTTTTTTTCGTATCAATTTCTAATTTTAAACCATATCCACTGTCTTTTAAAATAGTAATTCCATCATAGTCCGGAAATTTTACCTTTTCACTCATTTTTATTTCAATAATTTTCTTGTTAAGATAGTTGTATTTAAGTTTATCAATGTGGGTATCCAATACCATTTTGCCATGATTTATAATAATGACCCTTTTGCAAAGTTTTTCAATATCCCCAATGTCATGGCTTGTTAAAAAGATTGTGGTTTGGAGTGTTGCATTCATTTTTTTAATCAAATCACGAATGGTTTCCTTAACTACAGGGTCCAGACCTATGGTTGGCTCATCCAAAAAGAGGATTTTTGGGCTATGAATTAAAGAAGCAGCTATTTCACATTTAATACGTTGTCCTAAAGACAGGGTTTTTACAGGTATATTTATAATATCTGATAATTCAAAGACAGCAATTAGCTCCTCAATACGTTTTTCTGTGTCAGAGGAGGAAATGTCATAGATAGCTCCAAAAAATTTAAAGTTATCATAAGGAGTTAAATGCATCCAAAGTTGTTCTTTCTGTCCAAAAACAGTTCCGATTTCTCTAGAAAGAGCCTTACGGCTTTTGGAAGGATCAATATCAATGACCTGAATGTTACCAGAATCACGAAATATGATGCCAGTTAACATTTTAATGGTAGTACTTTTCCCAGCTCCATTTGGTCCAATAAATGCAAGGATTTCACCTCTTTCTACGGTAAAATTCAAATCACATACTGCTTGAATATCTTTATAGTTTGGCTTTAATATGGACTTTAAACTACCTCTAAGTCCTTTGTCCTTATGCTTTACTTTGAAATTTTTATTCACATTTTCTATTTTAATAATACTCATTAAAATGCTCCCCTCAAATATCAAATAAAATAAAAAATCCCCAATTATAATAGCCTTATGAGACTTCATAACGAGGGTTAAGTTAGTGTACCATGTAATAGCCATGCTGCTCACTTACACACACTCTGAGTATATTTTAGCGATAATAGCATGTAAAAATCCTTTTGTCAACAAATATTTACCAAATATTGTATGATATAAGAAATTTCGTATTAATATGACATGATATAGTCATATTAATATGGTATAATAAAACAGGGTGAATAAAATGCAGATAAATAGACTATTTGAAATTGTATATATATTACTTGATAAAAAAACAGTGACTGCAAAAGAACTATCAAAACGTTTTGAGGTATCTACAAGGACAATTTATCGTGATGTGGAGACTCTTAGTACTGCCGGAATCCCAATTTATATGAATCAGGGAAAGGGCGGAGGTATTCGTTTGCTGGACAACTTTGTGCTAAATAAATCCATGCTTACTGATCAGGAACAAAATGAAATATTGTCAGCACTACATGGAATGGGTGTCATCAACTACCCAGATGCGGATACCATCCTTTCAAAGTTGAGTACACTATTTAATAAGAACAGCCAGAATTGGATTGAAGTGGATTTTTCAGATTGGGGAGGTAATGAGGGGAAGTTTAATATAATAAAATCAGCTATTTTTGATAAGAGAGTCCTCCATTTTGAATATTATAGCAGCTTTGGTGAAAAAACAAATCGGCAGGTGGAACCTTTGCAGTTGTGGTTCAAAGAAAAAACCTGGTATTTAAAAGCTTTTTGTTTAGATAAACAGAGCGTCAGAATTTTTAAGTTAAATCGAATCAGAGGTCTGCAAATGGCAGATGAGTCCTTTCGTAGAGATGATTCAGACCAGTTAAAAGAAGCACTTTCTTATAAGAGCAACAATAAGGATACTATGGTAACATTAAAGTTAAAGATTGATGGATCACAAGCATATCGTGTTTATGATGATTATCAAGATAACCAAATCACCAAAAATGAGGATGGAAGCTTTATGATTCATGTCTCTTATCCTGAAGACGAATGGGTATATGGTTATATTCTATCATTTGGCTTTTATATAGAAGTGATACAACCTATGCATATCCGTGAGATTATAAAAGAAAGGCTTCAAAAATCTTTGAACAAATATTTATAATATGACATGGTGTTGTCAAATATAGATGTTATACTTGCTTTATGAAAACGAAAGCAGAAGGTAGCAATAATGGAATTTGAAATTGTACAACTAGAAGAAAAAATTGTAGTAGGAATAAGTGCTCGAACAAGTAATCATGATGAAACTATGGGACAAGTCATTGGTGGCCTGTGGCAACGTTTTTATGGTGATGGTATTTACCAATCAATAGAACATAAGTTAAATCACAAAAGCATCGGTTTATATTCAGATTACGAAAATGATGTAAATGGATTATATGATGTTACAGCCTGCTGCCAGGTGAGTAACGTTGATAATATAGATACAAACCTTTCAAGGAAAACTATATTTGCTGGAAAATATGCTAAATTTATTGTTCGTGGTCATATGTATCAGGCTGTAGCCGATTTCTGGGGCAAGTTATGGCAGATGCCCCTTGATAGGCAATATGGAAGCGATTTTGAAGAATATCAAAATGAAGATATGGAACATGCAGAAATTCATGTGTATATTTCTTTAAAATAAGATTTTATTCATAAATAAAAACAAAAATCAGGAGGTAATTAAAATGGAACAAACAAATTTTTGCCAAAGCTGTGCAATGCCCATGAATGAATCAGAAGAATTACGAGGGACCAATGAGGATGGAAGTAAAAGTGAGGATTATTGTGCCTATTGCTTTAAGGATGGTAAGTTTATAACAGAGGAGACTATGGAGGAGATGATTAAAAGTTGTGTACCTCATGTATCCTCAGGAAATCCTTTTGCCAATGAAGAAGAGGCAAGGAGGGCAATGAATGAGGTTTTCCCAACATTAAAACGGTGGGTCAAGGCATAATATGTGATTGTTCAGTAGGAATTGTAAAAGATAAGATAGTAAGAAAAGGGAACAAAACTGAAAATGTTTTGTTCCCTTTTCTTACTGTCTTTCTGAATAAAATCAAAAGAATTATTAGTTGAGGATTTGTTATAGTTTGAATCATGTTTCTCTTACACAGTAATATTGAAAAAACCAAAAACTTACATTTTTGGGATACTTAGTGATTGCTAATTGTGTTATACTTACCCACTTGAATTTTTTGTAGTTGTATGTCTTATTAAAAGATTGACTTTACCTATAGCCTTATAAGAATTTTCATAGTCTATATCAAAGATATTGTATGCCATGTGATTGTGTGTTATATTATTTGTTAAGTATTACATACTTAATTAAGATTATATTATCAAATTTTAATTTTTATGTCCATTTTAGCCCACACCTTTAGTCATGAAGGTAGAGGCAAGAAAAAACAAGCGAAATCAATGCTTGTAAAACCGCGAAAGATGAGGTGTTAATTAAAATGAGTAACAAGGAACTTGCCAAGCTTGTGGAGCAGGTTATGGAGGATAGGAATAAGTATTTTGAACAATTATTTTTTGCCGCATGGGATACAGTTTATTACCTATCCCTGTTTATGTTGGGTAATGAGCAAGATGCGGAAGATATTTCCCAAGATGTATTCATCAAAATTCATCAAAATTTTAGTCAGCTAAAGCAACCAATTGCATTTAATCGTTGGATGAATCGAATTGTAATGAATACATGTAATACAGCGTTAAGCAGACGCTCTAAAACAGCTGGCAACATTGAACTTTCTGTCTGTGGAGAAGATTACGAATTCATTGGATTTATTGAGGAGGATAACACAGATTTTTTACCATCAGCTCTTGCAGAACAGAAAGAAAATAGAGCAATAGTTGCAAATTTGGTGGGAGCACTACCAGAGAAGCAAAAAGAAGCAGTATTGATGTTTTACTATGAAGATCTTTCAACAGAACAAATGGCAAGAATATTAAATTGTTCTGTTAATGTAATTCACCATAGATTACGCAATGCCAGACAATCATTAAAATCTAAATTTGAGCATTGGCATATGGTATAAGGTAATACGTTGTATGGCATTGGTACAGAACCGATTTCTAATAGGAGGCTACTAAATTATGACATTCGATAAATTTCTATCAGATTGTATAAAAAAAAATGCAAAAGAAAAATGTACCATTGAAATAAAACTAAGAATATGGATGAAGTTGTCAGCAATACTAAATATTACATAAAAAGTCGGCATATAATTAAATTATGAAATAAAGATAAATAATATGAATGGTAAATTAAATGTTAGTAAAAATAGGATAATTGTTTTTGTGTGAATTAGGAAGGAGAATCTATTATGTCAAAAAGGGAATTAACACCACTTGGAATTAAAGTTAAGAAATCTCTGAAAGAGCGGAATATGACTCAAGTAGAATTAGCAAAACAAATGGGAACAACAAAACAATATTTAGGGTTGATATTAAATGGAGAAAGAACTGGTACTAAATATTTAGACACTATTGCTTCCATTTGCAATATTAATTTACAAGAATATATATAGGTTACATACTTTTTATAAAAAGGGAATTTCGTTTCGGATACTAAAGTATAAAAACGAAATGGCACAAACAGACATCTTTCCATGATTTTATATCATGAAAAGATGTTATCCCTATTTGCTGTTAAATTTAAACAACACTCTTTGTAAAATTCAATATATTCTATCTATGGAACAGGTCTTCTAATGAAAGAACTTGTATTTCATCACAATAGGTACTTTTCAAAAAATCATATGGAAACCCCTCTTACAAAAGGTTACCACCAAGTTTTTTTCTCATAATTCAGAATCTTTGGCTTTCTGGAAATAAAATTCAATATTTAAACTCATGTAGTACATAAAAGTGCCCCGTAATTACTTTAAAGGTTTACCAAATTGAAAAAAAGTGCTAGAATAGTAAAAGTAAAATAAAAATTGAAAAAATATAATACTGAGTAAAATAAAGCATATTATATATAACTATACTAAACAATGTCAGCACTAAAACACAAATATTTATAGGTGTTTGAAATATAATGCTAACAGAAGGCAACCTTCTGCTTGTTAAACTTGTCATGAGAATAAAGGCAAGAACCAGTGGTTGAAAAAAGGTGCTTGCGTAGTCAAAAAAGAGGGGGTGACAGCTCAATGAAAAATAAGGAACTTGCTAAAATTGTTGAATTGGTAATGGAAGATAGAGATCTATATTTTGAGAAGTTGTTTTCATCAACATGGAGCACAGTTTATTATATATCTCTGAATATGATGGGCAATGAGCATGATGCTGAGGATATTTCCCAAGATGTATTTATTAAAATATATGACAACTTACATCAACTGAAGGAACCCATGGCTTTTAATAAATGGATGAATCGGATTGTTATGAATATATGTCACACTGCACTCAGCAAACAAATGAAGGGTTTAGGGAATATTGAGCTGGATACCATGGAAGATTTTGATATCATAAGCGAATTTATTGAAGAAGAAAATGCGGAATTTTTACCAGTTGCCCTTTCAGAACAAAAGGAAACTAGAGCGATTGTTGCACAATTGGTGGGTGAGTTACCTGAAAAACAAAGAGAATCTGTTCTAATGTTTTACTATGAAGATCTACCAATTGACCAAATAGCCATTGCTCTTGACTGTAGCGTAGTTGCTGTAAAAAGTCGTTTACATAAAGCTAGATTGTCACTAAAAGCCAAGATCAAAAATTGGCAGGAGACTGAAGGTATGAGTTTATACAGTATGGGAACTTTACCAGTGCTTAGTCTTATCTTAAAAACTCATGCAACAGATATCTGTACATTTCGTTTAGAATTACAACTATTTGCTATGTTGAAAGAAAAAATTGCTATTAGTGGAATGTTAGCTGGTACAACAATCAATACTGCTAGTAGTGTAAGTGCAGCAGTAGCAAATAAAACTACAACAGCCACCATTTTGACCTCTAGTACACCAACCGTGTCATTTGGAGGATTTCTATCTTCTGTAGTGGGAACATCTATGATGATACAAGCTACTGTAGTGGTATTAGTGGTAGTAGCAGCAGTTGGAGGAACTGTCTTGGGGGTTAGCACTATAAACAATATAAATAGAGCTCAGATCATTTCTACTTATGCATCTGTGGACTCCCTAAAGAAAACAATTGATAAAAATTTAGAGTCTCAAACCCATGAATCATTGACAGATGAAAATCAAGGTCTGATAGAAAATCTAAATATCGTTGACATAGAGAAAAGTACTGAAATAAATACCAAAACCAACACCCAAATCAATGCTCCATCCATAAAATCAGTCTCTAATAATGAGAGGAATACAGTTGAAGATATCCCAAACATTTTGGAATCATCGCAACAACCACTCCTACCATCCATAATAGACCATATACCAATAATTGAAACAGGGTCAAATCCAACTTCCATAAATGAATCGATTGATTCTTTTCATAATGAAAGTCAAGAGACACCCAATAAAACACAAGTGATTTATTTTACGCCCCGTATATTCAAGCAGATGCTTAGTGATGGGGATGGACGAATTCTTTATAAGTCCATTATAGATTCTCAAAAACAACCCACTCATGCAATTAATATTATGGTTCATAAAATATTGCAGATTTATGACTTTACCTTAGAGACCCAAGCAGTTAGTGAAGTAGGAGATCATTATGTTTTATACTCACTTCAATTGAGAAAAGCAATTCTATATATAGGTCAAAAAACGCATGTGGGCAGTAACAGCTCCATATACGTTTATGGGGATATATTAATAACAGACCCGCCAGTTACCGGCCTAACCATAAGTCAGTGGTTTAAAACTCAAATAAAAGCCAATAACAATTAAAGATGTGGAGGTGTTGTAATGATAGATCATCACTTAAAAAAGAAACAAGAATGTGGTAAGAAAATGTTAGCAATGCTTCTAACCTTGTTTTTGCTGCTTGGTTTCATTCCGATACAGAGTCTTGTAGTAAAGTCAGCAGAAGTAACTGCAGTTATTTCAGTGACTACAGCAAAAGAGGTTGCACCAGGAATAATAGCAATTCCAAATCCTGCCCTTGGGGATGAAAAAATCCTAATGCCAAGAATGCCAGAGGGTTTTTTCATCAATATAAAATCCCTTAATCCCCTAGTGATTGATGAGGATGGGAAAATTGCTGGTTATACAAAAGAGGAACAATTTGTCTCTATCGTGTTTACCGTTATGGAAGGAGAGGACACAGCAGATTCTGAACCAATTATTGTTACAATTCCAGCTTTGACAGCAAGCTATGTAGCCAGTGGAATTACTGGAATTGATAATCCCCACCAAGATGCAAAATCCCTTATTCTACCAACCGTAGAGGATGGATTTGTAGTGACAATCCATAGTGTAAAAGGTGTAGGGTTATCAACAAATAATGTAATCACCCCTTTAGCGGATGAGGTTAGTGTACAAGTAATCCTTAAAGTAACGAATGAAGATACTGGTGAATTTGCGTATTCTAAGGTATTTATAGTTACATTATCAAAAGCAGAGCCTTTAGATATTTTTGAACAACTTAATAAAGCCATAGAAGATGAGGATGTTACAACAATCAAAGAGATCTTAAGTTCTCCCAAAAACAAAGACCTTCTTGGCATCTGGGAATTATGGTATTCTCATCCTATGGATCAAGATCAGGTTATAAAAGCGATTCTTTGTAAGGGATATATTTCAGATACAGATGATTTAAAGATGGTGGTTGAATCAGCAATTCAAGGTATTGATAAAATTAATAATGCGAAAGCACAAGGTAAAAACATTACAAAAGAATCGATTATTGTTTTGCTAGAAGATAAAGATGCAAGAAGAATTTTAGGAGTGAATGAAATTGATTGGGATTGGATTCTTTATCATAATCTAACAGAAATAATATCCCAGTTAATTGTAAAGGAAGTTATTTTAGGAAATGTCGAAATAGATGGATTGGCAACCATGATCACCAATGCAGTGAAGGTTATAAGTGCAACATTTGTAAACGAGATACAAAACATAACTATCATTCATTCACTTCAAATCGACGATCCACTTCTGCTAAACTATGTATCATTCCATAAGGATGGTATATTTACAATAAATAACATTGACCTAAATAAGGATGGTATACCTGATTTTAATGTTGACTATCATGGAGATGGTATTCCTAATTTTAATTTAATTCAGTTAGATGGTTCTGTGACCAATCTTATACAAAGTACTGATTCATTAGGATTAAACTATGATGCCATACAATGCGGAAGACCTACTACTAATGTGGACTTAGATGGCGACAGGGTTGCTGATGTGAATCTTGATCTAAATGGAAATGGGTTCCCAGATAGAAAGGTTGTTCAAAATTCTGATCCATATGGTCTGGATTATGATGTAGATGGAGATGGATATCCTGATTTGAATATAGATGTGGATAATGATGATTATGGTGACCTAAATATTGATTTGGATGGTGCTGGAGTACCCCAACTAAATATTGTAACAAAACCTGATGGCTCATTAAAGTGTCCGATTAGCTGGGAGGATGCTCCAAATCTTAATGTAGTAAAGAACTCAAATGGAAGTTTAAAAAAACCAGTATTACCAGGTGATAAGGCAGGTGTCAATTAAGCGAAATAATTTGAGGGGAGAATTTGAAATGTCATTTGATGATTTCATTACAAATTGTTTAATAAAAGATTCAGAAGATAAATGTACTGATGAACTTAAGAAAAGAATATGGATAAAAATATCAAATATATTAAATCTACCCAATGCTGAAGATACATAACTACTGGTATATAATAGGGAAATTAGCTCATAAGGCTGGTAAAAGGTTGGCAATTACAATACCTGACCAGCCTTTTATAGACAGAATACGTATAATATCCGTTGGAATATCAAACACTGATATTTAAAAGGAGGTTTCAGAAATGGCACGTAAAAAAGGTCAGGCTCAAAAAGAGATAGAAAAAATTTGGACAACTCAGGATCCTTATATCGCATCAGATGTTTTAGGAAGTTATACAGGAACTCCCACTTCAGGACAATCTCCAGATCAGTATGAGAGACCAGTTCAGGATGCGGATGATTTGTAAAAGGTGAATATAATTCATACAATCAATTAGGAGAAGGCAGTATTCTACCACAAAAGATTACAGGTAGGATAGCTGCTTTTCTTGCAATTTCCCATAGAAAATTCTATAATATAATCAATAATTTAGTGGAGGAAACTTATAATGAAAAAGATATTCACCTATCTTAAGCCACATTACAAAAAAATGAGGCTAGGTTTATTAATTAAATTCTTAGGTACCATTATGGATCTGCTACTTCCCTGGATTTTAGCCTTTATCATTGATTTTGTAGTTCCAAAAAAAAATTTAAACTCCATTGTATTTTGGGGTGGAGGAATGGTGATTTGTTCTATAGTTGCCTTAGTAACCAATGTCATAGCAAATCGTATGGCATCCCGTGTGGCAAGAGATACTATGGAGAAATTACGACATGATTTATTTTTTAAAGCCACACACTTATCCTGCACCCAGATTGATTCTGTAACCTCCTCATCTTTAGTATCCCGCCTCACTACAGATACTTATAACATTCATCAGATGATTTGTATGATGCAACGTCTGGGTATTCGGGCTCCTATTTTATTGTTGGGAGGAATTATAGTTACTTTGACCCTAGAACCAGTTCTAACACTGATTTTACTGGCGATTCTCCCTTTTATTGGTCTGCTGGTTTACTTGGTATCCCGCAAGGGTATTCCGCTCTATACCCATTTGCAAAAATCAGTGGATCAAATGGTGCGTACAATACAAGAAGATACATCGGGTATACGTGTCATTAAAGCATTGTCTAAAACTGGATATGAAAAAGAACGTTTTGCATGGATGAATCAGGAAGTCTCCGTTCGTGAACAAAAAGCTGGAATCACTATGGCCATCACCAATCCCATGATGAATCTATTACTGTATTTAGGTCTGACATTAGTAATTATTGTGGGGGCTTTTCGAGTAAATGTTGGTTTAACCCAGCCAGGAAAAATCATATCATTTCTTACATATTTTACCATTATTCTTAACGCTATGCTTATAATTACAAGGCTTTTTGTGCTTTATTCTAAGGGGAGTGCCTCTGCTGGTCGTATTAGCCAAATATTGGATATGAAAGAAGGTCTGTTTCTGGCTCCTCCAGATCATGTGGACAGCGAATATCATATCACATTTGAACATGTAAACTTTTCCTATTATAAAGAACAAAATAACCTAATAGATATTAGTTTCAAACTGAAATCTGGGGAAACATTGGGGATTATAGGTGCTACAGGTTGTGGTAAAAGTACAATCATTCAGCTACTCATGGCATTATATCATGCAGACAGTGGATATATTCGCATTCATGGTGATCATATACAAGGTATTCCCGCTAAAGAGCTATACACCATGTTCGGTATTTCCTTCCAAAATGATATTCTATTTGCTGATACTATTTTAGAAAATATAAACTTTGGAAGAAATTTGCCAGCAGAGCAAATTGAAAGTGCTACAGCCTATGCTCAGGCAAAAGAGTTTGTATGGTCGTTTACAGATGGACTTCATCATGAACTTAGTTCAAAAGGGACTAATTTAAGCGGAGGTCAAAAACAACGTCTTCTAATTGCCAGAGCTTTAGCCTCCCAGCCAGATATTTTAATCTTAGACGATTCCTCAAGTGCCTTAGACTACAAAACTGATGCAAAACTACGTAAGACCCTACACAATAATTTTAAGGAAACCACCACAATCATCATTGCTCAACGCATTAGTTCCATAAGGAATGCAGATCATATTTTGGTACTGGAAGAGGGCAAAATGCTTGGGTATGGTTCTCATCAAGAGTTAATGGAAAGTTGTGAAACCTACAGAGAAATTGCAGAAACACAAATGGGAGGTGTTCAGAATGCCTAAACAAGATAGACCCATGCCTAGGCAAGAACTAAGCTCTATTCTACATAGACTATGGAAATATCTGTATCAGTATAAAGGTTTGATGTTTCTAGCTTTATTTTTAACCTTTTTCAGCAATTTATTAGCATTAGCTGGTCCTATGCTGTCGGGGTATGCCATTGATGCGATTGGAACGGTTAAGGGAGGCGTAAATTTCCAGAAAGTCATCTTTTATTGTTCACTCATGGTATTATTTTATGGACTGTCATCTGTACTATCTTATGCATTATCAGTTCTAATGATTTGTTTTAGTCAAAAAGTAATTCGTCAAATGAGAAATGATGTATTCCATAAGCTGTTAGATTTACCAGTTGGATTTTTCGATACACATCAAACAGGAGATATTATCAGTCGTATTTCTTATGATATTGATACGATTAATGCCAGCCTTTCTAATGACCTGATACAGGTATGTACCAGTATTATTACAGTGGTAGTTTCCTTTGTTATGATGTTGATGATATCACCACCCATGATGATTATTTTTATGCTGACCATCCCTATTTCTATTTTTCTCACCAAGTATATCACCCATAAGGTGAGACCACTGTTTCGTAAGCGTTCAACTAAGCTAGGGGAGCTTAATGGGTTTGTGGAAGAAATAATCTCAGGGCATAAAACCATAAAAGCCTATCATCAGGAAAAAAACATGACCCACCGTTTTGATGTGAAGAATAAAGAGGCAGTGGATGCCTATTATAATGCCGACTATTATGGCAGCATGACCGGACCTGCCATAAATTTTGTCAATAATCTTTCCTTATCTCTTGTTAGTGTATTTGGTGCAACGCTATATTTATTTGGTAATTTAACCCTTGGAAATGTTTCTTCTTTTGTTCTTTATTCCCGTAAATTTTCTGGACCCATAAATGAAATGGCTAACATTATCAGTGAACTGCAGTCAGCATGTGCTGCAGCAGAAAGAGTTTTCCACCTAATTGATCAAGAACCAGAACCTTTGGATGTGATAGGTGCCAAAGTTTTTGATGATGTAAAAGGATATGTGAATATGGAACATGTGGAATTTGGTTATACTCCTAATAAAATAATTATTCATGATTTGAATCTGTCAGTGGAGCCAGGACGTATGGTGGCTATTGTAGGATCAACAGGTGCAGGAAAAACCACATTGATTAATTTATTAATGCGTTTTTATAATCCGAGCAGTGGTGTTATTTCTCTGGATGGTACAGATATTAAGATGGCTACGCGAGACAGTCTGCGCCAAACCTTTGCTATGGTATTACAAGATACCTGGTTATTTCATGGCACTATTTTTGATAATATCGCTTATGGCAAGAAAGATGCCACTTTAAAGGAAGTGATAGTTGTGGCAAAAGCGGCAAAGATTCATCATTTTATTTCTCAGCTACCTGATGGATATGATACCGTTTTGGACGGAGAAGGAATGAATATTTCGGAGGGTCAGAAGCAATTGCTGACCATTGCCAGAGCCATGTTGTTGGATTTTAAGGTATTGATATTAGATGAGGCTACTTCCAATGTAGATACTCGTACAGAAATTCAGATTCAAAAAGCTATGGGCCAATTGATGGAGGGAAAGACCTCTTTTGTCATTGCTCATCGTTTATCTACCATTCAGAATGCAGACATTATTTTGGTAGTTCAGGAGGGTAACATTGTGGAACAGGGGACTCATGGTCAGTTAATAGAGATGGGTGGAGTATATTTCCAATTGTATCAGGCTCAGTTTGAAAGCAATTGAATGTGTTGATCCCATCAAAATAAGACCAGAAGAAAAGAAGTATAAATAATTTCCACATTCCTTTCATAGAATGAAACAAAGAATATGGTGAGGATAAAGTTCTTGAAAAAGAAAATGGAATTATTAATGGGAGTTCTTATGCTTCTAATGGTTGCAGGAATTGTAAGTCAGGTAGAACCCATAAACAGTAATAATGCAAAAACAGACAGCCGATTTACTGTAGTCATAGATGCAGGTCATGGAGGAAGAGATCCAGGCAAGATTGGAGTAAATGATGCATTAGAAAAAGAGATTAACCTAAAAATCGCCTATAAACTAAAAGAATTTCTAGAATACAGCGATGTATATGTAATACTTACAAGAGAAGGGGATGATGGCTTATATAGTTCTACTGACCGTAATAAAAAAAATGCGGACTTAAATAGCAGAGTTAAAATTGTAGAAGATGCTCATGCAGATCTGGTCATAAGTATCCATCAAAACAGTTTCCCTCAAGAATCTGTAAAAGGGGCTCAGATATTTTATTATGAAAAATCTTCTAAAGGTAAACTTTTAGCAGAAATTATTCAGGATGAATTTAACGAAATGACAGGCACAGAAGGGAAAAGGACCGCAAAACCCAACAGCAACTATTTTTTACTATTAAATGTTTCTCCACCAATTGTTATTGTAGAGTGCGGATTTTTGACAAATAAATCAGAAGCTAGCCTTCTTGTGACTCCAGAATATCAGGAAAAGGTGGCATGGACCATACATATGGGGGTTATGAAGTACTTAAATCGTCTTAAAACTGCCAAATAAATAACACATATAAATGAAAAAAAGCACAGCTCCTCATTTTGGGGGTCGGTTCAATGAGGGGGGTGCTTTATTTTTTAAGAGTTACATACCTATAATTAAAATGTTTAGAAGCCTTCTTAAAAAGCTGCCGCTTTGGCATGTTGTCTAGAAAATGCATAAAAATAATCAAATTTATCATTCAAACATAAGGCAACATGGGTATACTTATATTTTGTGACCTTTTGGGTCAAATTACCAAATCCTGATGGTAGATACAAAAGCATTATATAAATTTCCTTCATTTTACCTCTCCCCTGATGTTAAAGTTGTTATTGTAGGACTATTTATTATAGATATTAATTTTACCCGAAAAGATTTTCGTCTTATGCGTAAGTGGATTAAGAACCATAATATCACTTACACAGCAGTTTCTATCTTTACTCCGATACCTGGCACCCAGTTATATAAGGAGTACGAATCTTTGATGGTTACAAAAAATATGGAAAAGTGGGATTTTATGCATTTATTAAGTTAAAGGATTATAAATCTATCTTCTTTAAAATGCTATTTACAGGAGGTTTGTAATTGGAAAGAATGAAAAAAGTAAGATTCCAAAGCTCTTTGTATCCTCGACATGGGGCTGTTCTTATGATAAAATAAATGGAATTAATAAATCTAAATTAAAGTAACTGTTCTAATTCTTAAAGAACGAACAGACAGGTGAAAAATGAATACAATTAAGAGAACTATAGAAGATTCAAAACATATCAGTAAAGACGTATTACAGGAAGCTGCATTAATATTACAACAAGGCGGTTTGGTCGCATTCCCTACAGAAACTGTTTATGGACTAGGTGCAAATGCCTTGGATGAAGAAGCAGCAGGCAAGATCTATAAAGCCAAAGGTAGACCTTCTGATAATCCTTTAATTGCCCATATTGCCAAAGAAGAAAGCTTATCTGAGTTGGTTTCAGAGATTCCGGATTGTGCTAGGTTACTTATGGAAGCCTTCTGGCCAGGTCCCCTTACTTTAGTATTTAAAAAAAGTGAAAGAATCCCCTTTGCTACCACAGGTGGTCTTGAAACCATAGCCATAAGAATGCCCAGTGACCCCATTGCATTAGCTTTGATAAAAGCAGCTGGTATTCCTATCGCTGCACCTAGTGCTAATACTTCCGGACGACCAAGCCCCACTACAGCAGACCATGTAATCGAAGATTTGTGGGGGAAAATAGATATGGTCATTGATGGAGGATCTGTGGGATTGGGATTGGAATCTACTATAATAGATGTAACAGAAAAAATTCCTACCATTTTGAGACCTGGGTACATCACCTTAGAAATGTTACAAGAGATCCTTGGTGAGGTAGCGATGGATGGGGCTATTCTAAGTCCTATGAATGATAGTTTGAAACCCAAGGCACCAGGCATGAAATATAAACATTATGCTCCAAAAGCTGATTTAACCATTTATGAAGGAGATTTAAAAGCAGTAGTGGAGATGATTAACAACCAAGCAAAAAAGCAGATTGAAAAAGGTAATCAAGTGGGTATTATAGGAACGGATGAGACACAATCTCTCTATCATCAGGGGATTTTTAAGAGCCTTGGAATAAGAGCTAAAGAAGAAACTATTGCTCATAATCTTTATGGCGTCTTAAGAGAGTTTGATCGTTTAGAAGTAGATTATATTTATTCAGAAGGATTTAAAACCAACAAGCTAGGACAAGCCATTATGAACCGTCTTAGTAAGGCAGCAGCATATCATATAGAAAAAGTATAGGAGGTAAGACATGATGGAGAAAAGGAATGATTATATTTCTTGGGATGAATATTTTATGGGGATTGCAAAACTTTCCGGCATGAGATCAAAGGATCCCAGCACACAGGTAGGAGCCTGTATTGTAAGTGGGGACAATAAAATTCTATCAGTAGGATACAACGGATTTCCCAAAGGGTGCTCTGATGATGATTTTCCATGGAATAAAGAAGAAGATCCCTATAATAACAAATATTTTTATACCACCCACAGTGAATTAAATGCAATCTTAAATTTTCGTGGTGGAAGCTTGGAAGGAAGTAAGCTTTATGTAACACTTTTTCCCTGCAACGAATGCGCCAAAGCAGTGATTCAAGCTGGAATTCGTACTATTATCTATGACTGTGATAAATATGCGGATACACCTTCTGTGCGAGCATCTAAAAGGATGATGAATGCTGCTGGTGTAAGGTATTATCAATATGATAGAACAGGAAGAAAGGTTGATATGGAACTATAATATAGTTTTATTTTGACCCAATGAGGCCACCTAGTAATAGGTGGCTTTAGTTTGCGGATTGGGACGACCAGAAAATATAAATTTTGGATTATTGTTATTTTAATAATTATGGGTTATAATGAATCAAGTTGTAACTTGAAATAAGCATTGGAGGCAACACATGGGCAAGAAGGATTATACAGACTGGGAAAATGATGTAAGTGGTCTGGTCAAGGGCATCATGGATTCTATTGACTTGACTGATATTAAGAAGAACATAAATACCACGTTAAAGGATTTAGATGTTGTCATAAAGACGCAAACTGTTCATGTAAAATCTCAAACCGAGAATTTTAAAACTCAAGCAGAAAACATAAAATATCAAGCAAAAAACATAAAATCTCAAACCCAAAACTTTAAAACTCAAACAAACAGCATAAAAGAACAGGCAAATTACCAAACACCAAAGGTCGTAAGTAATGTGACAAATCGAGAGATTGTTCCAATGCCCAGAAGTATTCCCGGGAATTCTTCTAGTATCTTAGCTATTATATTTTGTAGTATTGGAACAGTTACATTTACTCCCCTGTTTGTAACGACCCTCCTTTTAGGCTTAAATGCTGCAAATATGGGTTTAGCATTACTGAGTTCCTTATTTATTTTTCTTCCTATGCTGATTGCCAGTGTTTTTGGTTTAAGTCGTGGAATAGGAATAAGGGCTAGAATCAGCCGATTCAAAAGTTATCTAAAGATTAATCGAGGACGAAGCTTTTGTAAAATATCAGAACTGTCAGAAACATTAGGAAAATCAGAACAATTTGTTATTAAGGATTTAAAAAAAATGATCAACAAACGTTTGTTTTTGGAAGGTCATATAGATAATGATCACAAATATTTTATAGTCAATAACAGAACCTATGAACAATACCTGATTACAGAACGCCAGAAGCAGAACTTAATAGAACAAGATAATAAATCAAAGGAACCAAAATCGGAACTAGAGCAAGTAATTGCAAAAGGAAGAGACTATATTAAGCAGATAAAATCGGCTAATGATGCAATCCAAGGAGAAGAAATTTCAAATAAATTAAGCCGGCTTGAACTGGTTTCTGCTAAGATTTTTGCCTATGTAGAGAGAAATCCTCATAAAATCAGAGAAATTCGTAAGTTTATGGATTACTATTTACCAACAACCTTAAAACTTGTCAATGCATATCAAGAATTTGATAGCCATTCTTTTCAAGGGGAAACTATTATAAAAGCCAAAGAAGAAATCGGACAAACCCTAGATACCATTAATATTGCATTTGAAAATCTTTTTGATAGTATGTTTGAAGATGTTGCAATGGATATTTCAACAGATATATCAGTACTTCAGTCCATACTTTCCAGAGAAGGTCTTACCAATTCAGGCTTTCAAGGAAATACTAATAAAACTTTAAAATAAGGAGGATACACATAATGAATGAAGATTTAAATTTAGTAGAAAATGAAAGCCCTACATTAACCTTTGACATGTTTGAAGGAACCAGCGAAGTTCCCGTTATTGTGGAAGAAAAAAAAGTTGAGGCTGCGGTGTTAGACGATTCTAATCTTTCACCTGAAGAAAAAAAGATGGTCAAGGAATTTGCTCAGAAGATTGATATACACAATTCTAATATTGTTTTGCAGTATGGTGCAGGCGCTCAGAAGAAGATTGCAGATTTTTCAGAAAGTGCATTAGGCAATGTACGTACCAAAGATTTGGGTGAAGTAGGAACCATGCTTTCAGGAATCGTTGGTGAACTAAAAAACTTTGATGTTGATGATGAGGATAAGGGACTATTTGGAGTGTTCAAACGTAGTGCCAATAAGGTCACTTCATTAAAAGCAAAATATGATAAAGCAGAAGTTAATGTTAATAAAATAGCAACCGAATTAGAAAAACATCAAATGCAGTTATTAAAGGATGTAGCTTTACTGGATAAACTTTATGATCTTAATAAGGTTCATTACAAAGAATTGACCATGTACATCTTAGCTGGAAAAACAAAGCTGCAACAGGCGCAAAATGAAGAACTCCCTGCATTAGTGGAAAAAGCCAATAAGTCAGGTCTGCCAGAAGATGCTCAGGCAGCCAATGATTTTTCATCATTAATTAATCGTTTTGAAAAGAAAATCTATGACTTAGAGTTAACTAGAGTAGTTGCCATTCAGATGGCACCTCAGATTCGTCTAGTACAAAATAATGACACCTTAATGTGTGAAAAAATTCAATCTACTCTTGTTAATACCCTTCCATTATGGAAGAGCCAAATGGTTTTAGCACTAGGCGTAAGCCATTCTCTTCAGGCTGCAAAAGCTCAAAGAGAAGTAACCGATGTAACAAATCAGTTGTTAAGGAAGAATGCGGAAACACTAAAATTATCTACCATAGAGACTGCAAAGGAATCAGAAAGAGGTATTGTTGACATTGATACCCTTCGTAATACCAACCAAAGCCTTATTTCTACACTTGATGAAGTAATGCGTATTCAGCAAGAAGGTAGTCAAAAACGTAAAGATGCTGAAGTTGAGCTAGGACGTATTGAAGCAGAATTAAAGCAAAAACTTTTAGATATTCGTGGTTAATGAAAAACTCAGGACTTAGTACTTATAAGTCTTGGGTTTTTTTGATTTAATCCTTCTTTTTTGGTAATAATAAAAAGTAGGAGGTGGTATCATGAAAAAAGGGGTATTTTCAGTATGTATTGTAAGTTTTATTATTATAGTTTCATTTGTAGGAATTTCTTTTGGGAAAAGAAAGGCGCTAGTATCAAATTTAAAAACAGAATCCATAAACATTGTATCAGCATTTAGAGATTTACAAGCTAGCAATGGAGAATGTAAAATAGAGTATATTGGAAGATGGCAGGATGGAATCTACCCAGCATTGGATAAACAGAATTTTTTACAACAATTAGCTGTTGAATTAGGAATTGCAGATGGTTATGAATATCAGGTGTCTTCTAGTGATACAAAAGAAAGAACGGATTTGTTTAAACATGGTAAAAATGCTTATTCCATGTTATCCATAGTTACTGATAAAGCCCATGAAATAAACTATGTACTTATAAAAATTGATTTTACAGAATCGACGGAATCTGCACTGTATTATAAAACATTGTTGCAGAAAATACTAAAAGAACATCATGTAAATGGAAGTCTTACCTTGGAAATTTGTGGTAGCTTTGATGGGGAACTTTCAAGTGAACAAAAAGAACAAATAGCTAGCTGGTTTTTTAAGCAAATGAATGCAGAGCCATTGGAACAAAATCATGTAGACCAGCTCTATACTATGTATGGTTATACAAGAGAAATACCTGAATATTTAATGATAGAAGGGAATAAAGTAAATCTCAATCTGGCTCTAAATTATGATGAAACCAAAAATCAAACCAATATTTATGTAGCAACACCCATAGTGAAAGAGGATTATTAGCACCCATACCTAGTTTTTGAATATCATAGTATAAAGACCTAGGTAAGGAGCAGTAAATCAAATGAATTATAATCAGTACAATCAATCTCTTCCAAATGTGTCTGGAAGCCAGTATGAAAATTATTACCCAAATGATTCAGCACAGCTCATATGGGAACGGAATACCATTGAAAAGCAGGATATGGAATATCTAAAAAGTATGTTTCCAAATAGTATGGTGCAGATACAGAATTTAGTAGAAGATGAATGCGAACAAATGGAGTATGAAGGCAGCCCCATTTATGATGAATATCCAGATCGGATTGCCATTGAAAGTATGAGTATAAGAATCAAGGAAAAAATAGGTGAACCTATTAATTATGACTATTATGACCCAAACATGGATATGGAAGAAGAATTATTAGGGGAAATACAGGCCAATGAATGGGGAAATAGAAGGCGGGGTTACAGAAATAACTGGATTAATGATGCAGTAGAAATCTTGTTATTAAATGAATTATATAGACGCAGATGCAATTATCGAGGTTGTAGACGTTTTTGGTAAAGAAGTTTCTAAAAATTTAAGAAAAAATTGGTTGAGGTTTCATCAATATACCTTTACAATATAGTCATAGTCATGTGCTATGGCTATATTAAGCTTGTGAGGAAAAATCTATGGATAAATTGATGAAGAGAATTGGGATATTACTAATAGTATTTATATTAGCAGGAGGTACCTTTTGGTACCTGAATAAACAACAGCAAACAGAGGCTATTTATGTAACCATGGAGGATGCCACACTTCCTGTGGTCACCTTAGAAGTGGAAGGGAATTTGTTTAATCATCTTCATGGATATGTAAATATTATGGATCTAACTCTGGTAAGAGATAACATTACTCCATTACCTTTGGATAGGAAATTAAAGATTCATATAAACGGTCATGAGGAACCAATCACAAAGCTTGTGTATGAGATTCGCAGTTTGGATGGATCCCAGTTGATTGAGAAGACGGAAGTTACCCCAGAGGAAGAAGAAGGGGAATGGTTTGCAACTTTGCCTATGGCCAATCTTATCTCTAAGGATACAGAATATTCCCTTGCCATAATATTATCTACAAAGACCCATCCATCCATTTATTATTATACCAGAATTTTATTAGCTGATAATACCCTGTATGGGGAAATGATTGCCTTCGCAAAGGATTTTAGCAATAAAACCTTTGATGCTACACAGGTTAAGGAATTGGCTATGTATCTTGAAAGCAACCAGACAGCAGATAATTCATCATTGGCATCAGTTACTATAAAATCCAAACTCAGCCAAATCGCTTGGGGAGGCTTAGAGGTTACTCCAATAGGAGAACCAATGATCTCTATTATGGAATTAGGAAAAGGAATCTCCACCATAAAACTGGAATATCAGGTAACCATTCCAACAGAAGGTGAAAACTTTGAAGTTTTTGATATTACAGAAGTGCTTAGTTTAAAATGGACTTCCCAAAGATTTTATCTAATGTCTTATTTACGTACAATGAACCAGATTTTTGAAGCTACCACAGATACTATTTCAGGCAAAAAAATAAACTTGGGAATTTCTGATGGCAATCATCTGGATGTAATCAGCAGCCCCGACGGAAAACGAACAGCATTTGTTAGTGATAAGGCTCTGTGGAGTTATAATCTAAAGGAAAATGAGGCAACACGGATTTTTACCTTTAGGGATGGATCAGATGATATAAGGTCAAATTATAATCAATATGATATAAAAGTCATATCTATGGATGACAATGGAAACACTTTATTTATGGTCTATGGTTATATGAACCGCGGAAAACATGAAGGAGAGGTGGGCATTTCCTTTTATCAATATATGTCGGAGAATAACAATCTGGAGGAACGATTCTATATACCTGCGGATCGATCCTATCAATTACTCAAACAAGACATTGGGAAATTATCATATGTGAATGACAACCAGATGTGTTATTTTATGTTTGGCAACAGCGTATATGCCATTGACCTAACTGGTAGAGAGTATGTGGTGGTTGTAGAGAACATAGAAAATAACAATATTATTGTCAGTGAAGACAGTAAAAGAATAGCATGGGTTAAATATAATGACTCAACTAAAAGATCTGAAATATCTATTATGAGCCTTCTAGACGGAACAAAACAAACGATTACTGCAAAAGAAGAGGAGACTTTAAGGGTCCTTGGTTTTGTAGACAAAGATTTTATTTATGGAATGGCTAAGAATTCAGATATAGAAAATGGAAATGGGAAAATACCCCTCTATGCGGTTGAAATAGTGGGAGATGGCCAGGTAGTGCAGACACGTTATGAAAAAAGTGGTATTTATATAACAGATGTCAGTATTTTGGATACTCGAATTCGGTTAATGAGAGCATCCTTCACATCAAGTGGTTACCTAGAGGCCATTGGAGAAGATACTCTGATACGAAATGAAGAAATTGAAGAAAATAGTGCTCTAACTGTTTCCAGAGGAAAATCAGAAAAGAAGAAAGAGATTTATTTTATTGAATTAAGGGGTGATGTACCAGCAAATAAGTTTCTGGCCATTATAGCCCCCCAAAAAATACAAATACCTGAGGTGGATAATAGAATTTATATTCCTTCCAGTCATAATGTGAATTTACAAAGTTATTATGCCTATAGCTATGGTCAGCTTCAAGGGATCTACTCTAATGTAACAGATGCTATTCAGACAGTCTATGATGATATAGGTACCGTGGTTGCTAGTAATCAAAGTATTATATGGTGGAGAAGCAAAAAAAACATATCGGCAACCATAAAAGTAGAAGGAAACATCATGTATGCTCCAGATAAAACTGCTATGGAACTATTAAAGGTAGCCTATCCAGATAAATTAATAATAGACATAGTTGGTTGTAGCTTAAATCAGGTTTTGCCATTTATCAGTGATGACAGACCTATTATGGCAATAGGAACTTCTAAAGAAATGCTGGTAATTACTGGTTATGATCAGTACAATGTGATGTTATTAAATTTAGCCACAGGTGTAACAAGTAAGATGGGATTAAATGATGGAACGGCATATTTTCAGCTTGCAGGTAATCAATTTTACACATACGTGGAGTAAGGATTTGTAGAAGTTCTTTACAAATCTTCAGCTTGTGATATAATTGTAGTAATTATGTTAAAATTACTTATGCTTTATATGAGATTATATAGATAGAGGTGTCCAATGGATCAATATATCATGAAGGGCGGTAATCCATTAGTGGGGGACGTGGTGATTGGCGGTGCAAAAAATGCTGCACTTGGCATTCTGGCTGCTTCCATTATGAGTGATGAAACCGTTTTAATAGAGAATTTACCAGATGTAAAAGATATTAATGTACTACTAGATGCAATTCAGGGGATTGGAGCGGTTGTAGAAAGAGTAGACCGTCATACAGTAAAGATAAATGGAAGACATATTGGTCAATGTAATGTAAATTATGATTTGATTCGAAAAATCAGAGCTTCTTACTACTTATTGGGCGCCTTGCTTGGTAAGTATAAAAGTGCAAAGGTTCCTCTCCCAGGTGGGTGTAATATTGGAACAAGACCTATCGATCAGCATATTAAAGGATTTCAAGCTCTGGGTGCAGAGGTGAAAATTATAGATGGTTGTGTTGTTACAAAAGCAGACCATTTATTAGGTAGCCATATATATTTAGATGTGGTTTCTGTAGGTGCAACCATTAATATTATGATGGCAGCATCCATGGCAGAAGGAAGTACCATTATTGAGAATGCGGCAAAAGAACCTCATATTGTAGATGTAGCTAACTTACTTAACAGTATGGGCGCCAATATCAAAGGCGCAGGGACCGATATTATTCGTATTAAAGGTGTAGAAAAACTTCATGGAACAGAATATTCCATTATTCCTGACCAAATAGAAGCGGGTACCTTTATGTGTGCAGCTGCTATTACTCGTGGAGATGTTACTGTAAAGAATGTGATTCCTAAGCATTTAGAAGCTATTTCTGCAAAACTCATGGAGATGGGTTGCGAAGTTTGCGAGTTTGATGATGCCATTCGTGTAGTTGGCAAGCATCGTTTAAAAAATACCCACATTAAGACCTTACCTTATCCTGGTTTTCCAACAGATATGCAGCCCCAGATGGCAGTTGCATTGGCATTAGCTGAGGGTACCAGTATAGTAACTGAGAGTATTTTTGAGAATCGTTTTAAGTATGTAGATGAGTTGACTAAAATGGGTGCCAATATTAAAGTAGAAGGCAGCGTGGCTGTTATTGATGGGGTTAAGGGATTTTCCGGTGCTACTGTTAGTGCTCCCGATCTAAGGGCTGGAGCAGCACTTGTTATGGCTGGGCTTGCAGCAGAAGGTTATACCATTGTGGATGAAATCGGCTACATTCAGCGAGGATATGAATGCTTTGAAGATAAACTGAAATCATTAGGAGCTGTGATAGACTGCGTATCTACAGAACAGGAAGCATTAAAATTTAAATTTAAAGTTGGTTAATTGAGAGAATTTATCAATTAACCTCTTGACGAATTGTTTTAAAGCGTGTATTGTTTATTTATAATAAAATTTAATAGCAAACGAATGTCCCTTATTCAGAGTGATGGAGATATATAGGATCTGTGAAGTCACGGCAACCCCTTTAAGGAAGGTGCCAACCTGAGCGAGAAATCGATCAATAAGAGGATTTGATGAGAGGTCAAGTCCGCTTTTAGCGGACTTTTTTATATTAAAGGAGGAATTAAAATGGAAAAATTATTATTTACATCAGAATCTGTAACTGAAGGACACCCCGATAAGATGTGTGACCAGATATCAGATGCTATCTTAGATGCACTGCTAGAAAAAGATCCAATGAGCCGTGTAGCCTGCGAAACTTGTACTACCACTGGAATAGTTATGGTAATGGGGGAAGTAACCACCAAGGCTTATGTGGATATTCAAAAAATAGTACGTGATACTGTCAGAGGAATCGGATATACAAGTGCTCAATATGGATTTGATGCAGATACTTGCGGAGTTATGGTTGCATTAGATGAGCAGTCAGCTGATATTGCTCTTGGTGTAGACAAAGCGTTAGAGGCTAAAGAGTCTGAAGGAAAATCTTTGGAACATACCATGACAGAAACACAATTAGAAGCCATTGGAGCTGGAGATCAGGGAATGATGTTTGGTTACGCCACCAATGAAACAGAAGAATACATGCCATATCCCATTTCTCTGGCTCATAAATTGGCTTGGCAATTGACTAAGGTTCGTAAAGATGGTACATTAGCTTATCTTCGTCCAGATGGTAAAACTCAAGTTTCTGTAGAATATGATACACAAGGAAAACCTATTCGCCTTGAAGCTGTGGTTCTTTCTACTCAACATGATGAAGATGTGACCCAGGAACAAATACATGAAGATATTAAGAAGTATGTGTTTGACCAAATATTGCCAGCTCAAATGATAGATGACCAAACAAAGTTATTTATCAATCCTACTGGTCGTTTTGTAATTGGCGGACCTCATGGAGATAGTGGATTGACTGGGCGTAAAATTATTGTGGATACTTATGGTGGTTATGCCCGTCATGGTGGTGGAGCATTTTCTGGTAAAGACTGTACTAAAGTGGATCGATCAGCAGCTTATGCAGCTCGTTATGCAGCTAAGAATATTGTTGCGTCAGGTCTGGCAGAAAAATGTGAAATTCAATTGTCTTATGCCATTGGTGTTGCTCGTCCTACTTCCATTATGGTTGACACCTTTGGAACAGGTAAGATTTCTGATATTAAGCTGGTAGAAATGGTACGAGAGAACTTCGATTTACGCCCCGCCGGAATTATTAAGATGTTGGATTTAAGACGCCCAATTTATAAACAGACAGCTGCTTATGGGCATTTTGGTCGACACGATATTGATTTGCCTTGGGAAAAATTAGATAAAGTTGATGTATTAAAAAAATATTTATAAATCAAAACAGGTGTTGTAGATTAGTTTGAAAAGACTATTCTGCAATACCTTTTTTCTTGTGTTTTAGAATAGATAATTAACGAAAAATTTATAAAATAATGTATTTATTAATAACCAAAGGGTAAATGCTATGTTATAATAGTAAAAGATAGAGATAGGAGACTGATGATACAATGAAACTTAAGACAAGACTAATTATAACATTCATTACCATTACTCTTGCACCCATATTATTAGTGTGTATATCAGTTGTAGTACATGGCAACTTCCAGATGAGGTCCATTCAAAAAACATATGGCATTAATGAACAGGTAGATCTACTTTCCAGCAACTCTATTCAAATTTTTGATAAGTTGACTCAGAAGATGCAACAGGAACTTCTTGACACTCTAGAGAACAATCCGCAGAAGCTGGAAGATCTAGCTTATATAGAACAGATGAATAAAGAATTATCATACAAGTATTCTTATTTATTGATTCGAAAGAATGATGAGTTTGTTTTTTCGGGTTCTAAAGATAGTGAACAGGCAACAACAATCATTTTAGATGTGCTTCCTTCTTCTGGAGAGTCTGACTGGGATATTGAAGGTGGATTTTATAAAGGAGGGGAGAAACCTCTATTAATTAAACAAATGGATTTTAGATACCAAGATGGTAACAAGGGCAGCATTTTTATTGTTACAGCTGTTAGTCAGCTTATACCCGAACTTAAGTCTATGGTTTATGAGATACTCATGTCAGCCATATTGATTTTAGTACTTACAGGTGCAGTTTTGACAATTTGGGTCTATCGGGCTATTTTAAAACCTATGGCATCCCTTCGAGTGGCAACACAGAATATCAGAGATGGGAATTTAGATTTTACCATTGATGTAACGGATGAGGATGAAATTGGACAGCTTTGTCAGGATTTTGAAGAAATGCGTCAGAGGCTGAAGGAATCCGCAGAAGAGAAGGTACAGTACGATATTGAGAATAGAGAGTTAATTAGTAATATTTGTCATGATTTGAAAACCCCCCTTACTGCCATTAAAGGTTATGTGGAGGGTATTCAGGATGGAGTTGCCTCCTCACCTGAGAAACTTGATAAATACATCCATACCATTTTCAATAAAGCCAATGATATGGACCGTTTAATTGACGAACTGACGTTTTACTCCAAAATTGATACCAATAAAATTCCATATACATTTACTAAGATTAATGTAAATAACTATTTCAAAGATTGTGTGGAAGAATTGGGATTTGATATGGAGTCAAAAAGCATTGAACTTGGGTATTTTAACTATGTGAATGAAGATACAATTATCATAGCTGATGCCGAACAGTTAAAAAGAGTCATTAATAATATTATTAATAATTCAGTAAAATATTTGGATAAGAAGCGGGGAATTATATTAATTCGTATTAAGGATGCTGGAGATTTTATTCAAGTGGAAATTGAAGATAATGGAAAAGGAATCGCCCAGAAGGATATTCCTTATATCTTTGATCGTTTTTACCGTACAGACTCATCAAGAAACTCTGCTCAGGGTGGCAGCGGTATTGGACTATCCATAGTGCGCAAGATTATTGAAGATCATGGTGGAAGAATTTGGGCTTCTAGTAAAGAAACAACAGGCACAGAAATGCATTTTGTGCTAAGAAAATATCAGGAGGTTATACAAAATGAGTAGAATACTAATTGTGGAAGATGAAGAAAGTATTGCAGAGTTAGAAAAAGATTATTTAGAGTTAAGTGGTTTTGAAGTTGAAATCGAAAATTCTGGAGATATTGGGTTAGAGAGAGCTTTAAAAGAGGAGTTTGATTTAATTATTGTAGATTTGATGTTGCCAGCTGTTGATGGATTTGAAATTTGTAAAAAGGTAAGAATTGAAAAAAATACGCCTATTATTATGGTTTCTGCTAAAAAAGAAGATATTGATAAGATTAGAGGTTTAGGTCTAGGTGCAGATGATTACATTACCAAGCCTTTTAGCCCCAGTGAATTAGTGGCAAGAGTAAAAGCTCATCTAACAAGATATGAGCGCCTTATAGGAAGCGGAAGTCCAGAGAATGAAATTGTGGAAATTCGAGGACTTAAGATTGATAAAACAGCTCGTAGAGTCTATATTAATGGGGAAGAGAAAAACTTTACCACAAAGGAATTTGACTTGTTGACATTTCTTGCTCAAAATCCTAACCATGTATATACCAAAGAGGAACTGTTTAGCAAAATTTGGGATATGGAATCCATTGGAGATATTGCCACGGTTACTGTTCACATTAAGAAGATACGAGAAAAATTGGAATTTAATACAGCCAAACCACAATATATTGAGACCATTTGGGGAGTAGGTTATCGATTTAAAGTATAAGTTATGGTATTTCAGCTTAGGGAGAGGTCAACTATGTTAGATGTTCTATATGAAGATGAATGTATTTTAGTATGTGTAAAACCTGTAGGAATTGAATCTCAAAGTAGTAGGTCATTTGAGCCTGATATGGTGAGCCAGATTAAAAATCATCTTTCTAAAAATAATAATTGTGGAAAACTTCCCTATGTAGGAGTTATCCACAGACTAGATAAACCTGTAGGTGGAATTATGGTGTATGCAAAAACCCCATTTGCCGCCGCAGAGCTTAGTAAGGAGCTTAAAGCTCATAATATAAGAAAAAAGTACTATGCAGTCCTTTGTGGAAAACCTGTGGATAATGTGGGTAAACTTGAGGATTATTTGTGGAAAGATGGGAAAACCAATACTTCTAAGGTGGTTTCTGCTAAAAGTGAGGGTGCAAAAAGGGCAGAGCTGACCTATGTGCTATTAGAGTCTAGAACAGAGGGGAATCAACTTCTTTCTCTAGTGGAAGTAGAGTTAATTACAGGACGCCACCATCAAATTCGAGTTCAATTTGCTCATTTAGGTTTTCCTTTATATGGGGACAACCGTTACCACCCAGAGTTTGTGGGTGGTAACCATAATAGAAGAGTAAATGTTGGTCTGTATGCTTATGAGCTAAAGTTTTGCCATCCAAAAACAAAAAAAGATTTGATATTTCAAAAGAAACCAACAGAAGAGGTTTTCCAGAGATTCTCAGAATAAAAGAATCCATATGGGTTATACTTTTAGTGTACAGATGAAATACAATTCTGAATTAAAGGTGAATCCATGGAAAACCAACTAACTAAAAAACAAAAGAAAGTTTTATTATTATTGGGAGTTACTGGGGCAGTATATTTAAGTTTTAAATATCTGCTGCCCTTAGTCATTCCTTTTTTAATTGCTTATTTAATAGCACTTGGTATACGTCCAATTGCCAAATATTTTCATAGAAAAATTGGAATCAAAGTGTCGATTGCGGCGTTGATTGTTATTATAGTATTCATTGGAATGATACTGGTTATTCTATGGTTTTTAGGAAAGCAGCTTATTGAACAATTACTTAATTTTCTGTACTATCTTCCAGATTATATAGAAACAGGAAACTCTATGATATTAGACTTTTCCACAAAAATGGAACAAACATTAGGTATGCAAGATGGAATTGTGATGGATTATTTTATGGAAATAACGGCATCCACTACCACCTCAATGAAAGAAGGGGTTATGCCATTTATTATAAGTAAATCGGTGCCTATGGTGATAGGAGTGATTGAAATAACTGCCATTGTTGTGGTTACCATTACTGCAATCCTATTGTCAGTAAATGAAATTGATCATTTTCGATTTATGAAGCAGAGATCCTCATTTCGAACAGAATTAAGTTTATTAAGCCGAAGGTTATCAACAGTAGGGGGAGCATATATAAAGGCTCAGGGTATTATTATGGCTTTGACTACTGGACTTTGTATTATGGGACTCATGTTTATGGGCAATCCATATAGTGTTCTTGTGGGAGTAATTATAGGGCTTCTGGATGCACTACCCATATTCGGAACTGGAACAGTGTTAATCCCCTGGGCTATTATAAGTGCACTATCTGGTAATGTAAAAAACACCATTGTTTTATTAGCAATTTATCTTATTAGTTATTTCTTAAGAGAAATCTTAGAAGCAAAACTTATGGGTAAGAGTATGGGAATTTCAGCATTAGAAAGTCTTATGGCTATGTATGTTGGACTGCAGCTTTTTGGAATTTTTGGACTTTTTTTAGGTCCTATTGGATTTCTAATTATTAGGGAGTTATTACAAATATATAGCTAAATACCCTATAGGAAAATCAAAGCTTCTAGTGCTTGATTCCCTATAGGGTATTTCTGAAAAATCTATTTATTGACTATCAATGGGCTGATTTATTTCATATAGTTACGCCAATCTCCATGTTCAATCAGTATGGCTTTTGACTCAACAATGGTCATATCAGCTTCAGCATACCAATAAACATATGCCTGTTCCATCTTTCTTGTTTTTATCACCTCTACCCATGTCAATCTTCGGTTATACTCATTGGTTTCACCCTCACCAAAAAAGTTTTCAATGTTATCCAGATTTTGGATAACATCCGTAAAGTCACTAAGTTCTATTAATTCACCAAAAACCCAGTTTTTTCCTGGTATTAATGCAGGATAACCCTCATTTAATAAATGATAGAGGCTTCCTTTCACTTTAGCTGGAGTACGAGATAATATTTTGCCCTTTAAGGCTTTATCATAGTTAAAAAAACCTTCCATTAAACTACCATAAACAAACAGCTTTGTGGGTACTACATTTTGGTTCATTAATGCTCCTGACCTCCCAAAGCAATAATATCCTTATCATTGGCATGTATTGCTTTAATAGCTGCCAACAAAGCTCGGGCAATATCAGTTTGTGACATATAAGGGGCTGGCGCGGGACGATTCACAACTTGCTCTGGGATAAATGGAACATGAATAAACCCACCACGCATTCCTTTATAATTTCTATTAATATGATAGAGAACACCATACATCAGATGGTTGCAAACAAAAGTTCCGGCAGAATTGGATAAGCTAGAAGGCAGACCGCTGTCTTTAATAGCCTGAACAATTGCTTTTACAGGAAGACTTGAAAAATATGCAGGAGCACCATCAGCAAATATGGAGGTGTCTACAGGTTGATTTCCATCATTGTCAGGGATTCTTGCATCATCTACATTAATAGCAACCCGTTCTGGAGTGACCTCAAAACGTCCTCCTGCCTGTCCAATACAAAGTACTACATCAGGGGACTCTTTTTCTATGGCAGCAACTACCGTATCAATGGATTTATTAAAAATAGTAGGAACCTCAACCTTAATAATTTGTATGCCATCAATCTCATTGGGAATCAGCTTGACTGCTTCCTGAGCGGGGTTCACCTTATCTCCACCAAATGGATCAAAAACGGTTAATAATAGTTTCATTGATTTACCTCATTTCATATTCTATGCAGCTTTTGGCATAGGTTATTTAAAACTTCTAAAAATAACATCAAAATGCTAGGAAATACATCAGTGCTATGTGTATTACTAACATACAGATAGCTACAGGTAACTGAGATTTTATAATAACATATTTATCTTTGGTTTCAAGAAGAGCAGCAGGCATAATATTAAAGTTTGCTGCCATAGGAGTGCAAAGGGTACCGCAGTAACCAGCAGTTAGACCAAGAGCACCAACAACCACTGGGTTTGCACCTTGTAAGATCAGAAATGGTATGCCAATACCAACTGTAATTACTGAGAAGGCAGCAAAGCCGTTACCCATAATAAATGTAAAGAGAGCCATTCCTAGACAGTAAACAATTACTGCAATTAAATGATTGCCATCTGGAATTAGAACAGAAACACCTTTGGAAACAACATTTCCTACACCAGCAGCAGTAAACACTGCTCCTAAAGCAGCTAGCAATTGAGGAAGTATTCCTGAAGGTCCAACACTATCCATTAAGCGAACACCATCACCTATAGCTACTTTAGGTGATGTTCTTATTAATAGTAACGCCACAACCAAGGATACAGCAGCAGAAATACCAATTGCATTATTAGCTCCAAATGGTAGGTAAGTTGCTGCAAATACAGCAGTAAATGCTAAGAACAGTGCGGGAATAAATACTTTATTACCCAGCATGTTAGCATTCTTCCTGGTAAGTTCTGCAGAAGGAACATCACTTTTGCTTGGAACCACCTTCTTGACTGCTGTCAAGCACGCAAATAAAATAACACAAAGGCCAGTTACCCAATGAGGCATATATGGACCAGCGATAAAGGTAAATGCCAAAATAAACCAGAATGCTGCTGTGAAATATCGTGCTTTTAACTGACCATCCAGCAGAGCCTTAATTCCTACTATTATAAATATAACTCCAATGATACAATAAAATACTTCCGAAATTTTAGCATTTGTTTCCAGAGCCATAAATTTATTGATTAGATTCATTTTTTCTCCTCCTGTTTATTGGAATACTGTGTACTTAGCTTCCGATCAAGCAAAGCATTGTGGAGAATTCCCATGACAACAGCAATAATAGCTATAGGAATAGACATCTTAGCAATTTGAAGAGCATCTACTATTTGTCCTTGTTCTGTTAGTGTTGAAACAATGAGAAGTGTACCAGAAGCTCCCATAAAACAGTTTTGTGCAAAAAAGTTTCCATAATTTTCGCTGGCAGCACTATAGCCTTTAATGGTATCTTCTGTTTTTTCATCCACCTTGCCATATTTAGCAACAGCAGCAGCCTGAGCCATAGGATTGGTCAGTGGACGTACAAATTGAGGATGCCCGCTCATACGTAGCGCAAAAGCACTGGCAAATGCCCTCATTACAAGATAAATAGAGATTACTTTACCTGCGGTTGCACCTTTTGCTTTACTAATAAGATCTACAGCCTTGTCTTTTAATCCGTACCGTTCGCAGATACCTATGACAGGTAAAGTGAGCACAAATAGAGTAGCTGTACGCTGACTAATAAAGGATTTTCCCAGTATATTTAAGATTTCAACAAGGGACATACCTGCTACTAAGCCTGTGGCAATACCCGCAATAACTACTGTGGCGATGGTATCTTTTTTTAGAATGAATCCAACAACTACAATTAGTACACCAATAAGTTTTAAAATTTCCAAAATGAATCCTCCTTATAGTATGATTTTTGTTGTAAAGCTAAAAAAGTAATAAAACAAAACAAGTGTAAAGAATAGCAAACATACCTATACTTATTAACAAAAATATACCATATCAGGGCAAACTAAGCAATATACTTTGTCAAAAAGTAACAAAACTTAACAGGAAAAGGATGGAGAAAAATTCTACAAGTACTCAACATAATGAGGACAAAGACCCTCTTGACAAATAGATAAGTATCCTTTAAAATCAACTATATGAATCAACGTTGAAGAGGATTACTAAGTAAGCCTTGTTCCTTGCAGAGAGAAAATCATTGGTGAAAGATTTTCATGAACAGGTTGCCCAACCTACCTTGGAGTTCTATATGAAAGTATAGCGTAAGTTCCGGCGTTAACGGATAAGAGAGGACTGCTTTGGCAGTTAATAAGGGTGGTACCGCCGAGTTTTCGGTCCCTTTTTGGGGATTGAAAGCTTTTTTTGTCCCTATTTATAAAATGAAAAGATGAAAAGGAGAAAATTATGGCAAAGGAAAAAAAGTTTGTGGAGGCTATTACTTCCATGGAGCAGGATTTTGCACAGTGGTACACAGATGTAGTAATTAAGGCGGAGTTGGTGAATTATTCAAGTGTAAAAGGTTGCATGATTTTACGCCCAAACGGCTACTCTATTTGGGAAAATGTTCAAAAGAATCTGGATGCAATGTTTAAAGCAACTGGAGTGGAGAATGTATATATGCCAATGTTTATACCTGAGAGCCTTCTTCAAAAAGAAAAAGATCATGTAGAGGGATTTGCACCAGAGGTAGCATGGGTGACTCATGGTGGTTTAGAAAAATTGCAGGAACGTCTTTGTGTAAGACCTACCTCTGAGACTTTATTTTGTGATTTATATTCCAATATTATTCAATCATATAGAGATTTGCCTATGCTCTACAATCAATGGTGTTCTGTTGTAAGGTGGGAAAAAACCACAAGACCTTTTCTTCGTTCTGCTGAATTTTTATGGCAGGAAGGTCATACCGCTCATGCTACTGCGCAAGAAGCGGAAGCAAGAACCGTTCAGATGCTCAACATATATGCGGATTTCTGTGAGAAATACCTGGCAATTCCGGTTGTCAAGGGAAGAAAAACCGATAAAGAAAAATTTGCGGGAGCAAACGCCACATATACAATAGAAGCTTTGATGCATGATGGTAAAGCTCTTCAATCTGGAACCAGCCATAATTTTGGAGATGGATTTGCTCAGGCATTTGATATCCAATATTCGGATAAAGAAAATAAACTTCAATATGTGCATCAGACCTCATGGGGATTATCCACCAGAATAATTGGGGCAATCATTATGGTACACGGGGATGATAGTGGTTTGGTACTACCACCAAAGATTGCGCCAGTTCAGGTAATGGTAGTTCCTATCCAACAGAAAAAAGAAGGCGTTTTAGATAAGGCTTATGAATTAAAAGATACCTTATCTGCTCATTATTCAGTTAAGGTAGATGATTCCGATAAGAGTCCGGGCTGGAAATTCAGTGAACAGGAAATGCGTGGAATCCCACTTCGTATTGAGATTGGGCCAAAGGATATGGAACAAAATCAGGCTGTGATTGTGCGCCGTGATACAAGAGAGAAGATCATAGTATCTTTGGAAGATCTTGATGCAAAAGTTGGAGAAGTCCTAGAACAGATGCAGTCAGATATGCTAGAAAAAGCAAAAGCCCATTTGGCAGCTCATATATCTCAGGCAGAAACCTATGAAGAGTTTAAGGATGCTGTAGCAAATAAGCCTGGATTCATTAAAATGATGTGGTGTGGTAATGAGGAATGTGAACTTAAAATTAAAGAAGAAACAACTGCTACCTCACGCTGTATGCCATTTGAACAGGAAGAAATTACAAAAACATGCCCAGTTTGTGGTGCTGCTGCAAAAGCCATGGTTTACTGGGGAAAAGCATACTAAGAATTGAAAGGGATTATTATGAGAATAGAGCTGCCAGCAGATGTAAAATTTATAATTGAAGAACTAATGAAATATGGTTATGAAGCTTATGCGGTTGGCGGCTGTGTCAGAGATGCCCTTTTAAGCCGTGTACCAAAAGATTGGGATATCACTACTTCTGCAACCCCTTTGGAGGTGAAGCAGGTATTTCATAGAACCATAGATACAGGAATTGCCCATGGGACAGTTACTGTAATGCTTGATAAGAATGGTTATGAAGTGACAACCTATCGTATTGATGGTAACTATTCCGATGGACGTCATCCTGAATCGGTAGAATTTACCCCTAATCTATTGGAAGATTTAAAACGGCGAGATTTTACCATTAATGCAATGGCTTATAATGAAACATCAGGTCTTGTGGACGAATTTGGCGGCATAGAAGATCTGAATCATGGAATTATTAGATGTGTAGGCAATGCTCAGGATCGTTTTAGGGAAGATGCCCTTAGAATCCTTCGGGCCATTCGATTCAGCGCTCAATTAGGTTTTTTGCTAGAAGAAAAGACAAAAGAGGCCATTAAAGATATAGCTCCCAATTTATTAATGATAAGCAAAGAAAGAATTCAGTCAGAGCTAACAAAAATTTTAATATCTCCTCATCCAGAATATGTTCGACTGGCCTATGATACAGGAATTACCAAACTCATCCTACCAGAGTTTGATAAAATGATGGTTATGCCTCAGAATAACAGGTGCCATTGTTATGGTGTAGGTGAACATACACTAAAGATGATGGAATTTATTGAAGCAGATAAAATATTAAGGTGGACGGCACTTTTACACGATATAGGCAAGATTTATACCAGAGAAATAGGGGAAGACGGATGTGACTATTTTCCAGATCATGCCCTTGCAAGTGAAAAGTTAACAGATCAAATTTTAAAAATGCTTAAAATGGATAATGATACTATTTATCAGGTAACCAAATTAGTCCATTGGCATGCTCACCCCTTTCAAGGTGATAAGGTGAGTGTAAGGAAGGTTCTAAGCCAGACAGGAACAGAGTTATTTCCAAAGCTCCTAGTGGTAATGGAGTCAGATACATTGGCACAAAGCGATTACCAAAAGCAATTACAGCTTCAACTAATTGATGAAGTTAGAAGAATGTATGAAGAAATCCTAAGAGATGGAGACTGTTTTACACTAAAGATGCTGGCTATTAACGGTAAAGATTTAATGGATGCAGGGGTGAAGCCGGGAAAAGAGGTTGGCCAAATGCTCAACAGGCTTCTAGAATTGGTACTTGAACATCCTGAATTCAACACAAAAGACACTCTATTAAAGAGAATCTGAAGGTAATATCCATTTATTTGCTTTAGTAGATACAATAATACGAATTGTAAAAAGTATTTTTCACACTAAGACATCCCATTTACATATTTCCTGCAATCATTTCATATGATATAAGTAGTTAGCCGGAAATTAGTAAATGGAATGTTTTTTTTGGAGGGGTGACCGTGAACGAGAGAGGCACAGAAGTGTTGAAACAGTATGATATGCAATTTTTAAATACACAAAGAACCAGAGGAGCCATTTTATGTATCACAGAGGTAGAGAAATTTCTCTTAAAGGAGTATCGAGGAACCATTAAGAGGTTAGAATTTGAATATGAAGTGCTCCAATCGGTAAAAAAACAAGGGTACCACTATGTGGATAACTATATTCGTAATTGCGAAGGAGAAATTCTCTCAAAAGAAAACGACCGAGACAAGTATGTGCTTAAAGAATGGTTTGAAGGCAGAGAGTGTGATGTAAAAAACAGACAGGAAATTATGGCAGCTGTCCATCAGTTAGCGGTGCTTCATAGTATGCTGAGAAATATGGAGCAAAATGAAAGTTGGTCCATTGGTTCTGTAGAGGTACCCCCGCTGCCAAAAGAGTTTGAAAAGCATAATAAGGAATTAAAAAGAGCTCGTACTTATATGCGTAATAAAAGAAAAAAATCGGATTTTGAATTAAGGGTTATTAATAACTTTGATTTGTTTTATGAACAAGCAAGCCGAGCCTATGATGGGCTTACTTCCCTTATGGAAGAAGAACCACAGTTGTTAAAAAAATATCTTTGTCATGGAGAGTTCAGTCATCATCATATTTTATTTGGAAATAACTATACAGCTATTATAGATTTCTCCAAGATGCATTTAGAGGTACAGGTTACGGACCTCTATCATTTCATGAGAAAAATCATGGAGAAAAATTTGTGGGACTTAAGTATAGCAACAGAAATGCTAAAAACTTATGAAAAAGTTCTTCCCTTAACTCATGAAGAAATGCAATATCTGTATTACCTATTTTTGTATCCTGAGAAGTATTGGAAACAAATTAATTTTTATTATAATGCCAATAAAGCTTGGATGCCATCAAGGCATATTGAGAAACTTTGCATTTTGGAACATCAATTTGATGCCAAAGAAGCATTTCTAAATGAAATATGGTAAATTATAGTTTATTTTTATTCTTATTTATACTATAATTGTCTTATATCATAGAATGGCAAAAATCATAGGAGGAATCATGGATTATGGATTACAAGAAAATATATGAAGAGTGGATTTCCAATCCTTATTTTGATCAGGAGACGAAGGCAGAGCTCACAGCTATGAAAGACGATGAAAACGAGATAAAAGAAAGATTCTATATGGATCTGGAATTTGGAACTGCTGGGCTGCGAGGCATTATTGGTTCTGGTATTAACCGTATGAATATTTATGTTGTAAGAAGAGCAACTCAAGGTTTGGCAGATTATATTATTTCTCAGGGGGGCGCTCATAAGGGTGTGGCCATTGCTTATGATTCTCGTAGAATGTCACCTGAATTTGCAGAAGAAGTAGCTCTTACATTAGCGGCTAATGGAATTAAGGCATACAAATTTGAGTCGTTAAGGCCTACTCCAGAGTTATCCTTTGCGGTTCGTGAATTAGGGTGTATTGCTGGTATTAACATTACAGCCAGTCACAATCCACCAGAATATAATGGTTATAAGGTATATTGGGAGGATGGTGCACAGTTTACAGCCCCTCATGATGCTGGAGTAACTAAGGCAGTGTTGGCGATTTCGGATTTATCTCGAGTTAAGATTACGGATAGAGATTCTGCCATTAAAGCAGGAAAGTATGAAATCATTGGTTTGGAAATTGATGACAAATATATTGGTCATGTGAAAGAACAGGTGGTAAATCAAGAAGCCATTCAACGTGTTCAGGCAGATATTAAAATTGTTTATTCACCACTACATGGTACAGGTAATATACCTGCTAGAAGAGCTTTAAAAGAAGTTGGATTTGACAATGTATTTGTTGTGCCTGAACAAGAGTTACCTGATGGAGATTTCCCCACAGTAAGTTATCCTAATCCAGAAGCAGAGGAAGCCTTTACTTTAGGACTTAAGTTAGCAAAAGAAAAGGATGCGGATTTGGTTCTTGCAACGGATCCTGATGCAGATCGTCTGGGTGTGTATGTTAAGGACGCCAAATCTTCAAAGTATTATCCTTTAACAGGCAACATGTCTGGGTCTTTGCTTTGTGATTATGTACTGAGTCAAAAGGCAGACAAAGCAGCGATTCCAGCAGATGGTGTGGTGGTAAAATCCATTGTTACAACCAATTTGGTGGATGCGGTAGCAAAACATTATGGAGTAAAGTTAGTAGAAGTTCTCACTGGTTTTAAATTCATTGGTCAACAAATTCTCAAGATGGAGCAAGAAGGTAAGGGGACTTACTTATTTGGCTTAGAAGAGAGTTATGGCTGTTTGATTGGTGACTATGCTCGTGATAAAGATGCTATTTCTGCTACGGTTGCTCTTTGTGAGGCAGCAGCTTATTATAAGACAAAAGGCATGACCCTATGGGATGCAATGATTGCTATGTATGAGAAGTATGGTTTTTATAAGGATGCAGTTACATCCATTACTTTAAAGGGTATTGAAGGCCTTGCTAAGATTCAGGAAATTATGGACACACTTCGAAATGATCCTCCTAAGCAGGTGGGAGACTATACTGTTACCTCAGCTAGAGACTATAAACTCAACACCATAAAAGATATGGAAAGCGGTCAGATAATACCAACAGGTCTTCCATCCTCGAATGTATTGTATTATGATATGAATGATGGAGCCTGGTTGTGTGTAAGACCATCAGGAACAGAACCTAAGGTGAAATTCTATTATGGAATTAAAGGTAATTCCATGGAAGATGCAGATAAGAAATCTGCTGAACTTGGCGAGCGGGTGATGGAAATGGTTCATAAAATGTTATAGAGAATCACTTCATATTAAAGCCATGATTTAGGTATTTCCTAAATCATGGCTTTAAGTTGGAAAATTTCTGATTCTAAGATAAATCCTTACAACTCATTTGCAACAAGCTGCTCTAAGGTTTGTTTCCTTCTGATTTCAATTAATTCTTCATTATGGTTAAATAGGACTTCCGAAATTTGAACATGTGAATTATAATTCATTGGTGTCATTGAGGAACAATACGCTCCAACACCACCTATAACAACAATATCGCCAATGCCAGGTTCGGCCATCTTACGAGGCGTGTTTAATCCTTCTTTATCTAAACATTGGGAATCACCACTCTCACAACATCTGCCTGCAATTACAGCTTGAAAATCATTGCCCTCTTTATCAGTGAAAAATTCCGAGGACAACAATTTAGCGTCTTTGGAAATGATATAAAATGGATGGCGGGATGCATATAATAATGGACGGGTATTAATCTCCATGCCACCATCAACCAATACAAAATTGAGACCATCATTCCCTGTTTTTTTCTTATCCATAACTCGTGTGATTGCATAACCGGAATTAGCGATTACATAGGTGCCTGGCTCAATTTCCATATTAAGTTTTCGCCCTGTTGTTTGGTAAAATTCTTCTAGTTTCTCTTTTGCATAGTTACCCAATTCTTGAATGTCAGCAGATGTTTCATCAGGCATACGTGCTTCTTTTAATCCACCTCCAAAACTGACGGTACTGGCATTTGGGAAATATTTTTTAAGTATACTCAATTCCAAGTCAATATTATTTCTCCATATTTCAGGGTTAGCGCCTGAACCAATATGAACATGCATATGGTCAAATACAATCCCTTTCTTATCTGCGTATTCAATGGCTTGTGAAAGGTCGGACAGATGTACTCCAAAACAAGAATAGTTGTCACCTGTATTACGGGTGGCTGATTCTCCAGAACCAATACCAGGATGAACTCTAATGGCTAAAGGTACATGATTGGTTGATGCAAAATCACCAATTTGATAAAGCTGATGAAGGGAACATACATTATATTTTAATCCTTTTATTATCATGTTTTCTAATTCTTGTTTCTGATCATTAGGCAAAACCTCTTGTGTTGTTAATGTAATGCTGCTGTAATTAATTCCTGCCATATATGCTCGTTTGACTTCATTGATAGAGCTGGCATCAAATCCTAATCCCTGCTTTTGTATGGTTTTCAGGAGAGTTTTGTTGGAATTTGCCTTCATAGCATATCTTACAGTCAAACCATATGCATTTGGCATTGATAATAAAGCTTGGCACCTGTTAATAATAAGTGGTTCATCATAAAGATAAATAGGGGTGCCAAATTGTTCTGCTGCTTTTGTAATAATATCTGAGTTTATAGTACTAAAATTGTTTAATGGATACATGGATTAACCTCCTGCTAATAGTTTACTGTACTTTTAAAGACCACTTGGAACAATCCCAAACCTCTGTTGCCAACCCTTCAAAAAAATCCGGTTCATGGCAGATTAATAGAATGCTTCCCTTATAAGCCTTTAACGCACGTTTTAATTCTTCTTTGGCATCTACATCCAAATGATTGGTTGGCTCATCTAGTAGTAATATATTGGATTCTCTATTCATTAATTTGCATAAACGAACCTTGGCTTGTTCACCACCACTTAGAACCCTTACCTGACTTTCAATATGTTTTGTAGTCAACCCGCATTTTGCAAGAACAGAACGAACCTCATATTGGGAGTAGGAAGGAAATTCTTTCCATATTTCCTCGATACAGGTGGTAGTATTTCCAGAGGTCATTTCCTGCTCGAAATAGCCAGTATATAAATAGTCTCCTAATTCTACAGATCCGCTAATTTGTGGTATAAGACCTAAAATACTTTTTAAAAGGGTAGTTTTACCAATTCCATTGGCACCAGTCAGAACTATTTTTTGCCCCCTCTCCATAGATAAACTTAGAGGTTTTGACAGAGGTTCCTCATAACCAATTACCAAATCTTCAGTTTGAAAAATATATCTGCCAGAAGCTCTGGCTTCTTTAAAATAAAATTCTGGCTTAGGTTTATCTTTGGTAAGTTCAATCACATCCATCTTATCCAGTTTCTTTTGTCTGGACATGGCCATATTTCTGGTAGAAACCCGCGCTTTATTACGAGCTACAAAATCTTCCAATTGGTCGATTTCTTGCTGCTGACGTTTATAAGCCGCCTCTAGTTGAGTCTTTTTCATGGCATATACTTCCTGAAATTTATCATAGTCACCAACATAACGGTCCAAGGTTTGATTTTCCATATGATAAATTAAGTTGATTACGCTGTTTAAAAAGGGAATATCATGAGAAATAAGTATAAAAGCATTTTCATATTCATTAAGATATCTCTTCAACCATTCTATATGCTGTACATCCAGATAGTTAGTAGGTTCATCCAAAAGAAGAATATCTGGCTTTTCTAACAACAGCTTACCAAGTAAAACCTTGGTTCTTTGACCACCACTTAGATCAGTAACATCCTGCTCTAAACCAATATCATCTAAGCCCAAAGCATGTCCAATTTCTTCTACCTTGGAATCAATAACATAAAAATCGTGGGACATTAATAGATCTTGAATGGTACCAAGTTCTTCCATCATGGTATTTAGTTCATCTTCAGAGGCATCTGCCATATGATCACAAATATGGTTCATCTTTTCTTCTAGATCAAATAAATGGGCAAATGCAGTTTTTAATACATCACGAATGGTCATACCTTTTTCAAGAATTGTATGCTGATCCAGATAGCCTACTCTCACATTTTTGGCCCATTCAATTTTACCTTCATCAGGTTGTAATTTTCCTGTAATGATATTCATAAATGAGGATTTTCCTTCTCCATTGGCACCAATAAGACCAATATGCTCACCCTTTAGCATACGAAAGGATACACCATTAAAGATAGCACGGTCTCCAAAACCGTGACTTAAGTTTTCAACTGTTAATATACTCATGGTAAAGCTCCTTTAAATTTAAGGCATTCATAGCCGTATTTTTCAATTCTCTCATATTTTACACTATTTTTCTCATTTATTCCATAGTAGTTATTGATATTTTATATACAGGATTTACGAAATGGGTGTATAATAGAAAACATGCGTATGAAAAGAAAGAAACAATAGAAATGAGGAACATACTTATGAGTAAGTTAGAAAAAAATTTGACTCAAGGTAGCGTGGTCAGGCAGCTTATGATGTTTGCATTGCCTTTTATGATTTCCAATGTAGTACAATCATTTTATAATGTAGCTGATATGTTAATTGTTGGGAAATATAATGGCGTTACTGGTATATCTGGTGTAAATATAGGCGGACAGGTCACATTTTTAATGACCAATATTGTCATAGGGTTATGTGCTGGAGCAACGGTTGTGATTGCTCAATATATGGGGAGCAACCATAAGCAAGCCATTAAGGAAACCATTGGAACATTACTGACAACTTTACTTTTGGTCGGTATTGTTCTAAGTGTTATTATGCTTGTAGTATCCACACCAATTTTACATCTAATGAAGACTCCAGTGGAATCATATCAGCAAGCCAGAGAGTATCTTGATATTACGATACTAGGTACATTATTTATTTTTGGGTATAATGCCCTTAGTGCTATAATGCGTGGTATGGGAGATAGCAAACGACCACTATATTTTGTTACAATTGCCTGTGTATGTAATATTATTCTGGATTTTCTACTAGTTGGAGGGTATGGCATGGGGGCAAAAGGGGCAGCAATTGCAACTGTTGTTTCTCAAGGTTTAAGCATGGGATTATGTGTCATTTATTTAATGAAAAATGACTTTATTTTTGACTTTAAGTTAAGTTCTTTTCGGCTTCATAAACAGCGCCTTAGCATTTTACTTAAGATTGGTGTTCCTACCTCAATTCAAAATGTAATTACAAACATATCCTTTCTTGTTATGACTACTTTGGTTAATAGTTTTGGAGTTATGGCTTCAGCAGCAGTAGGAGCAGTGGGCAAGTTCAATAGTTTTGCTATTTTACCTGGTATTGCAGTAGGAGCCTCTATCTCTGCCATGTCAGCACAAAACATTGGTGCGGGACATTATGACCGTGCAAAACGCACATTATTGGTAGGGGTGATATTAACAATTTGTATTTCTATTCCTATATTTTTAATTTCATTTTTTTTCCCAGAAATGATTTTAAAGATTTTTTCATCTGAACCTGAAATGATAGAAGCAGGTGCTATTTACATGAAAACTTTTTGCTTTGATTACTTATTTGCTCCATTTTTATTTTGTGTCCTGGGAATTATAACTGGTTCAGGTCACACAAGAGTATCTTCCCTTATAAGTATCACATCTTCCATTGTGCTGCGTATACCAATGTCCATTATTTTTGGTACCTTCCTAGGATTTGGTTTATCAGGAGTGGGGATAGGTGCACCACTAGCAAGTGGAGGGGCTCTGGTCTTTTCTCTTATTTACTATTTTGGAGGGAAATGGAGAGCTAGTACTGTATTAAATAAATAACAGGGGAGATATAAAGGTTTCCCACATTGCATATACTATACTAAAGTTAGATGGTATGGATTGGGGAAAATTACATGAGCAAGGAAAAAAGTTTGAAGGCATTAAATAGCATTATTTTTGCAGAACTAATAGGACAGTTAAGTAGTTTGTTTGTTGGGGATATTGGAAGGAAATATATGGAGTACATAAAACCACCTTTATCCCCACCTGGATGGTTATTTGGGGTTGTGTGGACAATTTTATATGCCCTTATGGGTTACGCATTTTTTTTAATTACTGAAGATGAGTCAAAGGATAAGAGAATGGCTTATATTCTTTATTTTGCCCAGCTATTTGTTAATTTCTTATGGAGTATTGTATTCTTTGGGGCTGATGCAAAATGGCTTAGTGTTGCTGTAATTATTCTTTTAGATATTTTAGTGGCTGCAACCATTAAGAGCTTTTATAGCATTAATAAAAAAGCAGCATACCTTATGATACCCTATCTGCTTTGGATTCTATTTGCTACCTATTTGAATGTTGGAATTGCAATATTGAATCCATAAAATTTGCTATCTTTTTTTTCTGGCATCTGCTAAAATAGAAAATATTAAATTATGTTCTATTTGAAAGGAGTACAGCAATGAAAGATGAGAATTGTGGTTATTGTATGGGAGGGGAACTTTTAGCGAAGTTTGGTATTCCAATTTGTGATCTTGAGGTGAGCCAGCTTATTTTATTTAAAGAGCAAAGTAAAGCGGGACGTTGTGTTGTAGCCTCTAAATATCATGTGAGTGAGATGGTGAATTTAAGTGATGAAGAAAGAAATGCATTTTTTGAAGATGTAAATCGGGCAGCTAAGGCAATTCATGCTACCTTTCATCCAAATAAAATAAATTATGGTGCTTATGGTGATACTGGATGTCATTTACATATGCATCTGGTGCCAAAGTATGAAGGTGGCGATGAATGGGGGGGTGTATTCCAGATGAACCCAGATAAGGTATATTTAAGTGATGAAGAGTATGCAGTGATGATTAAGGATATCAAGGGAAACTTAGAGTAGTGTAAGTTTCAAGAGATAGAGGTATTGGATTTCTACATAAAGTTGAATCACAAAACTATAAAATGCTCTATGACCTTTCCAGTGTCATAGAGCATTTTATAGTTTTCATTAACCTGTTACTTTCTTCTTCCTGCACCACTTCCGCCAGATCTACCACCACCAGAACTACTTCTGCTAGGGCGGCTAACACTGCCTCGTGAGCTGCCAGAACTTCTACCACTTGGACGGCTAACAGAGGAGCTGGTTCTGCTAGTGGTACTTCTTCCAGCACCACTTCCTCCAGTTCTTCCGAGTCCACTACCAAAACCACCAAAAATCCCTCCTGAACTTCCTGTATTATCAGGTGGTTGCTGAGGTGGGGTTCCATAACCACCCATTGGTGGTATATGATGGTGAAATATATGTCTTGTTCTTCTATTTCTGTGCCCATACACTGGTGGACCATCATAGTAATCGGAATCATAGGTATCGTAGGGATTGTTCCTTCGACGGCGTCTGCTACCACTGCTAAGAATGATAACTAAAAGTATAAGTATTACTGCAACCCATACAACGGTACTACTAGAATTTGAACTTTTAGAGGGACTATTTGTATTTTGGCTTGATGTATTTACTCCATAAATATTATAAACATTATCTACAAGTACATCAAATACTTTTTTAATCCCCTTTTCATAATTTTTTTTAGCAAAATCAGGTTCCAGATTTTCATATAAAATATCATCCACCATTCCTGGAGTTAATTTTTTATTTATGCCATAACCAGTCATAGCATAATAATCATCATCTCCTATGGACAACAGTAACAGGATTCCATTATCATCTACATCAGATCCAACCCCCCATGTATTAAACATATCCTTGGCATATGCCGCCATATTATCACCATCAATAAAGTCTACAATGGCAACTACTACGGCACTTCCTGTTTCTTCCATTAAGGTCTCATTTGTTGAAATGATATAGTTTGCTGTATCATTACTTAGTACTTTAGAACTTGTATAATCATTAACAAAAACTAGATCACTTTGCTCAGGTACATCTGCAAAAGCAGTCACATTACACATGGTAACAGCAATAACTAAAACTAATAAAAAAGATTTGATTCTCTTACCCATTCCCATCCTCCATTTTCCTATTATTTGTATAACTCTGCCATTTTAATACGAGTAAATATACCAATGATGTTGGCAGGAAACTTTTTTAATGTATTGTTAAAATTGGTAGCTTTTTGGTTGTATTCTTGGCTGGCAAAATCAATAACCACATTATAGGAACCTAAATCAACGAATAAGGTTTGTCTAAATTTTGTATCCTTCTCGTCCATGACAATCTGACCCAACTTTTCATATAGGGCTGTGGTGGCTGTAGTTAATTCTAAATTAGCAGCATATTGTTGATCTGGAGACTTAGCAGCAATTAACAAATCTCTGGCTTTTATTACATCTTGTACTGTTTTATCCCCTTGGATCCAGCGGTTAGCCACAGTAACTAAATTCTTGGAAGTTACAATTCTACCTTCTATATTAGAAGAGATACTATATCCATCATTTAAAATTCCGTTTGTATATGTTTGATTAACTTCTAAACGTTGCTTTGAAAGGGAACGATTTCCATTAAGTAGAATGGAGAAAAGTATAAGAGCAATTGTGATAAGCCAGGCAACTTGCCTATGTTTTAATTTTTCCACTTTTCTATGCCCCCTTGCAAACCTTCAGAAGCTAACATACTTTCTAAAACCGAAATATCGGCAGAGACATCCAAAGCTTTATTTTGATATAAATCATCTAGCTGGGTATGAAAGGCATCTTCTATGGTTTCCATAATAGTTTCTATTTTAACTAAGGTGGTAGAGATATTGTTGCCTTTTATATTCTCATTTGAAATGTTATTGTAATCTTCTAATAATTTAATGGTAGTTGGGAAGTAGTAATTGACAAATGAACGCAATTGTCTTGTATTCTCAGGATTCTTTGATACATATTCAAATATTTTCTTACTGGTGCTCAAAAGTTCTGAAGTATAAGCTTTCATCTTAGGATGAGATATTTTTGTATGTAATTCATTTAATTTACTAATGTATTCATTTCCTTTCTCGATAATGGTATCAGCCTCCTCCATACCTGTTTTTTGAATGACAATTACCTCAGGTTCAAGAATAATTGTATCAGGTATTAGTTTAGAACAAATGAGATAAACAATGATTGATAACACTGATACTATTAAAATATGTGAAAGAAGATGTATTGGAAATATTAGGCTGTATAAAGCCCATGATAAACCAACTGCATAAATGGGGATAACTGATTTTATCTTTACTTCTACCATGTCACTCTGTTCCTATCCTTTATTTAATATAATATAGTTTATTATAGTAAACAAAAGCATTAATTGCAATTGAAATTTAAAGTTTTACTATCATATTTTAAGAATTCTTGATAGAATAGGAACAAATATATATTGTGAGGTAAACTTATGGAATTAATGTTAGAACGTGGTGCGGGTGTACTAATGCCTATTACTGCTCTGTCATCTCCTTATGGTATTGGTACCATGGGCAAAAGTGCTTACGAATTTATAGATCAGTTACAAAGAAGCAGACAAAAGTATTGGCAGGTACTTCCTGTGGGTCCAACCAGTTATGGGGACAGTCCTTATCAGTCATTTTCTTCTTGTGCTGGAAATCCTTATTTTATCGACTTAGATACATTAATAGAGGAAGGTTTGTTGGAGAAACAGTTTATTGAAGCATATTCTTGGGGAGAGGATTCCACCAAAATTTCTTATGGTACTATTTTTGAACATCGATTTTTAGTATTACAAAAAGCTTTTGAAGCTAGTAACCACAAAGATACATTAGAATATATGGAATTTTATGAAGAAAATTCCCATTGGCTTATAGACTATAGTCTGTTTATGGCTTGTAAAACCTATTTTAATAACGAAGAATGGCTAAATTGGGAGGAAGACATTAAAATCCGAAAACCGGATGCTATTATAAAATATAAGACCATGTTAGCTAAGCAGTTAGAATTTTGGAATTTTTGTCAATATAAATTTTTTCAACAATGGAAGAGGTTAAAAGCCTATACCAACCAACACGAAATTAAAATTATTGGTGACATTCCTATTTATGTAGCTCTTGACAGTGTGGATGTTTGGGTGAATCCGAAACAATTTCAGTTGCAAGAGGGCAGCTTACGGCCAAGGTTGGTAGCAGGAGTTCCGCCAGATGCTTTTACAGATGAGGGTCAGCTATGGGGAAATCCTTTATATGACTGGGATGTAATGGAAGCGGATGGTTTCATCTGGTGGAAAGATAGAATGAAGGCTTCAGCAGGTTTATATGATGTGATTCGTATTGATCATTTTCTGGGAGTCGTTCGCTACTTTGCAATTCCAGGAGAAGCAATCAATGGTAAGGTAGGGGAGTATAAGAATGGTTCTGGATTGAAACTAATTGATGCCATCAACAGTGTATTGGGAGACACCAAAATCATTGCTGAGGATCTGGGGATTTCCAATGTTAAGGTAAAAGAGCTTTTAGAAATCACCAATTATCCTGGAATGAAGGTATTAGAATTTGCTTTTAGTGGGGATCGGAATAATGAACATCTTCCACATAATTATTCAGCAAATATGGTGGTTTATGGCGGTACCCATGATAACGATACTATGGTTGGATTTTTGGAAAACAGACCTTATTGGGAAATGGATTATCTTATGAACTATCTGGATGTTTATGAAAAAAATCAATTGATAGATAAGTTGTTTATTGTTGCCTATGCCAGTGTAGCCAGTGTAGCTATCTTTCAGCTTCAGGATATCTTAAAACTCGGAAATGAGGCCAGGATGAATTTTCCTTCCACAGTAGGAGAGAACTGGAGATGGAGAATGGAAAAGGGAGCTTTTAAAGAAGAGTATATAAATAAATTAGCCAGATTAACGGATATTTATGGACGTGGATAATAGGTTTCTTTTATAGGAAGGGGCAGCAAAATTTGCTGCCCCTTCCTAGTGTGCGACGGGCATGTTCTACAACTAGGCGATGAAAGTTCGCTGTAGGCGTTGGAGTGTGCGAACTACTAGCAGAGGACAAGGGTGTCCGCCGTGAGGCGGAATCTGAAGGAAGTCTAATGCAAAATCTTGGCTTGACGAACAGAAATCATATCAGGCTAGTGCAACTGGACAAGACTGCATTACAAGTCAAAATCCAAAACATTCCCAAAAGGTGCATTAGTAAATGTGGCGAGTAGATGAGAGGAAAGTGGTAGAACTTACCCCGTGAGGTCTTATGGGGCAACCAAAGTTGAAACTGCATGGTGACATGTAACTAAACCATAAGAAGTCAGCAGAGGTCATAGTAGTTGAGTTTTTTTTTCAACGAAGGACTGAAACAGAATAAAGTTTTGAAACCATGAAAGCAAAAGACGTGATAATACAGAAAACAAGAAGTGGTAAAGCTAACTTGTGATAGTATGATTGGAAATCAAAGGGTAACAAGAAGCGTATAGCGTCTGATGAATGAAATGAGAGGTAGGAACTGTATGTGTAAATTAATGGAAGAAATCCTTGCTAAAGACAACTTAAATCAAGCATATTTACAAGTCTACAGAAATAAAGGCAGTTATGGAATTGACAAAATGTCAGTAGACGATTTGAAAAGTTATCTTAAAGTCAATAAGGAAATACTACTTCAAGAACTTTTAGGAGAAGTATATAAACCAAAGCCAGTTTTAATGGTAGAAATACCAAAAGATGACGGAAGTAAGCGAATGTTAGGCATACCAGTTGTTGTTGATAGATTGATACAACAAGCTATTAACCAAGTTTTGACAAAAATATTTGACAAAACATTTAGCGAAAGTAGTTATGGTTTTCGTCCTAACAAAAGTGCTCATAACGCCATGAAACAGGCTAAAACTTATATAAATGAGGGTTATAAATATGTAGTTGATATAGATTTATCAAAGTATTTCGACACGGTAAATCACGATAAACTTATGTATCTACTCACAAAAGAAATCAAGGATAGTAGAGTTCTAAAACTCATAAGAAAATTTCTAAAAGGCGGAATTGTAAAGAATGGGACACTTGAACCAACGACTGTTGGAGTACCACAGGGGTCGCCGTTAAGTCCAATACTTGCGAATATTTATCTGCATGAAATAGATAAAGAACTTGAAAAGAGGGGACACAAATTTTGCCGATACGCAGATGACATGCAAATTTACGTAAAAAGTAAACGAGCAGGCGAAAGAGTAATGAAAAGCCTAACAAAGGAATTGGAAGTAAAAATGCAACTCAAAGTAAACGAGGTTAAAAGTGCAGTAAGATATTGCACAAAATCGAAGTTTCTAGGGTTCACATTTTACACGAAAACCAAAGGAAACGTTATGATAACGCCACATCCAAAGAGTAGAAAGAAATTTAAGGACAAGGTTCGTGAATTATTAAAACGAAATAAAGGTCAAAATATAGGTTTTGTAATATCACGATTAAATCTATTTTTAACAGGCTGGATAAATTATTATGCAATTGCCGAAATGAAAGCATTTGTAGATGATATAACCTCATGGATAAGGCGTAAAATAAGGGTTTATGTATGGAAACAATGGAAGAAAGTCAAAACACGCCTAACAAACTTGCAAAAGTTAGGAATAGACAAACAAAAGGCGTGGGAGTGGGCAAATACAAGAAAAGGACTCTGGAGAATATCCAAAAGCCCTATCTTGCAAAGAACATTAACAAATGATTATATCGGTAAATTAGGGCTTATAAACCCAATAAAGATATACTCAAATGCACATATTAAATTTCTGTAACCGCCGTGTACCGAACGGTACGCACGGTGGTGTAATCCCGATATCGGGATTACACCACATATCCCGACAAAAATTTTATCCCGATACTTTAATTAGGTATCTTTAACCAACTATTTTTCAAAAAAAATGTCGGGATAATTCATTCTCCGTCGTATGTTGTATATTGAATATATCAAATTCAATAGGAGGCAACATATATGGAGAATAATACGATTTATGAAATCATCCAACACTCACTCGATATTTTAGAAAAGGAGGTTGAACTAGCCCCATCATCACTTAGGGTAGTATCATTGCGTAGTTTCAAGCCAATATCTGACTTTTTCAGCGAAAAGCATGAGATATATTACAATGAAAGTCTGATAAACGAGCTTGAAGAGTCCTACCATGAGCAGCTGAAAGCCGATATGATTTCCCGGAATGTTTACAACATACGTATCCGTGGAATCAGAATCGTGCAAGAGGTATTCAGTAACGGCACTTTCTTCTGGAATGGACCACCTGCCAAAACAACCGCTGTTTTACCGGAAAAATTTCAATCTATTGTAGCAGGTATTGCAGATTCTAATTGCTCTAAGCGAAAAAATCAAGAGGTTCAGACTATTATCAGGCGCTTCTTGCTGTCGCTTTCCAGCTTTGGAATCGGCGATATTTCCCAAGTTGAATCGGAGCATATCCAAATGTTTCTGAGAGATATCTCTAAATCACGGTCAAAGAGCATGGATCAGGTGATCAGTTCATTGCGGAAGCTTAATCGCTATCTTACCCGTTTGGGAACGCAAGGGCTTCCATACGCAGACCTGTTAATGGCACCAAGGGCAAGGGAGAGAAAAGTATATCCATGCATGTCCCAGGACGAGATTATACGAATCCTTAAGTCCGTTGATCGTAGTACATCGATTGGTAAACGTGACTATGCCATACTGACATTAGCCGCAAATAGCGGTATCAGGGCTGGCGATATTGCAAATATAAAGCTTTCAGATATTGACTGGCGAAAAAATGAAATCCGTATACTCCAAGGCAAAACCCAGAGATCTTTAAGCCTTCCTCTGCAAAAGAATGTCGGTGTGGCTCTTGCTGATTATATCCTGAACGGTCGTCCAGAATCGAAGTCCCCACAGATATTTCTAAGGAGTCTTGCCCCCTACCTAGGGTTTAAGGATGGAGTTTCGGTTGCATGTGTCCTCCGCAAACATATGAAGGTGGCCGAGGTTTCCCACAGGTTCGGAGACGGTAAAACAATGCATGGAATCCGAAGAATGTTTGGAACCCAGATGACAATGGTAGGTGTACCAATCACAACAATTGCACAAATCCTTGGTCACCAGGATGTCAGTTCAGCAAAGGCATATATTTCTTTGGATATTGAAGGGTTACGCAAATGTGCACTTGGGTTCGACTCCATTAGGGGGGAGGACTCATCATGGTGAAAGCAAACAAAGAATACATTGAGGATATGCTACTTTACAAAGAGTCTATTGGCTATTCAAGGAGTTCTTATGAATACAATCTTACGTGTTTATGCCAGTTCATGGATTCAAAACAACTGTCAGTGAGCGACCTCCAGGAAGATATCGTCCTGAGCTGGTGCACTAAACGGGAAAGCGAGTCTCTTTCTGGTGCTAGAAGAAGAATCCAGCCGGTACGAGAGTTGTTGAAATACTTGTCTGCAGTCGGAATTAACTGCTATGTGATTCCATCCGGTTTTATTCCCAGACAGGAAACACGTACCCCATATATTTTTACAGATAAAGAACTTTTGGACATCTTTAAGGAATGTGACGATCTCAAGCCCCATCCGCATTCTCCATACAGGCACCGAATTCTTCCAGTATTGCTAAGACTGATTTTTTTCTGCGGTTTACGGCCCAACGAAGGACGGGAACTGGAAAGCTGTGACATTGATTTTGAAAAGGGAACCATACTTATCCGCAAAAACAAGACCCATAAGGAACGCTATGTTGCATTGTCTGATGATGTGCTTCAGATGTGTAAAAACTACCATGCAGCTGTGTCTGGTGTTTTCGACGACCATACATACTTTTTTCCGTCCCCAAACGGTTTACCGTATGACCACCACTGGCTGAAAAGGCAGTTCCGGCTGATCTGGAAAAGAGTACACGGTAATGAAAGCAAAACAAACGCTGTTGTGTACAGTCTCCGGCACCGGTATGCCACTACGATGATGATGAAATGGCTAAACGAAAACGCCGATCTTTATGCCATGCTTCCATACCTTAGCACCTATATGGGGCACACACATTTTTCGGACACGGCATACTACATTCATCTTCTTCCGGAAAATCTCATCCGCTCATCAGCGATTGACTGGGAGCATTTTTCAGACCTAATACCGGAGGTAGATGGAGATGAATGAGAAAAGCAACCATTTCTACAGGATGATCAGGGATTATTTAACGGTATATCTTCCAAACCAGAAAGGAGCCAGTCTTAACACCGCCAAATCGTACCGTGAAGCCCTCAGCCTGTTATTGGACTATATTCGTTCTAGAAATGGCCTCACCCTTGGGAAACTCAACTTCACCCACCTGTCCAGAGAGACTGTCGAGGGTTTTCTGGAGCACATTGAAAAGGAACGGGATTGTAGTGTAAGCACCCGTAACAACCGCCTTGCAAGTATTCGGTCATTTGTAAAGTATGCCTGTGGAAGGGACATAAGTATTCAGGCATGTTTTAACGACTTGAGTGAAATTCCCCTGAAAAAGCATGAGAAAACCAACATCATTCCGTATTTCAGTGAATCTGCTTTGAAGACGATACTTAAACAGCCAGACATCCGAAAGAAAAAAGGATTGCGGGATCTATTTTTTATGATTTTGATGTATGATACTGGTGCCAGAAATCAGGAGTTACTAGATATTAAACTAAGTGATATTCACTTTGAAGGGAAGTCCCCATACGTGGTAATAACTGGGAAAGGTAGAAAAACCCGTCTAGTACCGTTGATGCCAAAAACAGTTGAACATTTCAAAAAGTATACCGCTAGTTTTCACCCTGAGCAGTCTTCTGGTGAATATCTCTTTTACACTGAACGAAGCGGCAAGAGATTTGCCATGTCGCCAGATAATACCGAGAGATTTATCAAGAAATATGGTATTTCGGCACATGACATTAATAAGGAAGTTCCTGAATTATTACACCCCCATTTATTTCGTCATAGTCGTAGTATGCATCTATATAGAAGCGGAATGCCGATGGTATTGTTATCCGAGTGGCTCGGTCATGCACAGATTTCAACAACCCTACACTATTATGCCAATGCAGATACTGAGATGAAGAAAGCAGCCATCGAAAAAGCCACTTCAAAACTGAATCCATTAGTTTCTGATGATACTGCAACTCTTGAATGGGAAAATGATGAGGATATAATCAGGCGGCTTTATGGTTTGAGCAACTAATAATTATCCCGATATTTTCATTAAAGGATGCTTTCACTTAAAGATACCTAATTAAAATATCGGGTTAAAATTTTTGTCGGGATATGTGGTGTGAGAGGTCGGCTAGTCAATTAATGATTAGCCTCCTACTCGATTAAAACAATAGGCATACTTCTTTTTATAGGAGTGCTTCTAAATCCTTACGCATATCTTCAGGATCCACAGTGGGTTCATATCTTTTTACCACATTGCCTTCAGCATCTACAAGGAATTTTGTGAAGTTCCATTTGATTTGTTCATCACGAAAATTCTTTCCATACTTTGTTTTTAAAAACCCAGAGAGCATAATTGCTTTGGCACCTTTTCCAAAACCTTCAAATCCTTTTTGTGCTGTAAGGTATTTAAACAAAGGAGTTGCATGTTCATCACGTACATCCACCTTTTTGGAAAGTGGAAAAGTAACACCATAATTAAGAGTACAAAATTCTGTTATTTCTTGTTCCTGATTAAATTCCTGATCGTTAAATTGCCCACAGGGGAATCCTATTACTGCAAGCCCTTTTTCAGAAAAGTCACTATAAAGCTTTTGCAGTCCCGCATATTGTGGTGCGAAACCACATTTGCTAGCAGTGTTCGCGATCAACATTACCTTACCTTTGTAACTAGACATAGAAATTGTTTTCCCGTCCATAGATTCATAGCTGAAATCATAAATTGACATATTACTCCCATCTATCTGCATGAGCAGATACTATCATGAGGATTATAGAACATATTTTTTTCCCACAATCCGTTATATTAATTGCTAACAATTAAATTGCATACAATTAATATAGTGCTATTTTTCAAATTTGTCAACTAGTAAATATGAATTTCCAAATTTTAATAGAAAAAACTGATACACAGTCATATGATTCCCTGTGTACCAGTTTTTTATTTATACCATTCTTTGGGAATCTCAGAAAAATCTAGTGTTAAATCATAATCTGCTTTTCTCCATAAGTCAATCATTATATCATTACATGAAATGGCATCACATACTTTCACTTTTGCATTACCAAATTTGCCATAGGTTACACCACCTAATTGATAGAAAGGATCTTCAAATTTTACAAATCTCAAAGACATATGTTGAACTTTAGGATGGTAGTGGGTGTGTAGAAGGGATTCTTTTAGGAAGGCTCCCTGATCATAAATTTCTAATGGGATAGGATCTGGTGTTAGGCGGTTAGGTACATCAATTCGTTCTTCTACAGAGTGTAGAAAGGTATTTCTCTCATGACCAACTCCAATGAGCAGGATTTTAGCTCCAACATCATAAAGTCTGCCCCAACAGCCCTTTGGTGGGGTTGGTGTCGTACAGTTTTCTTCCCCCTTTAAAAACTCACTAGCACCTTTTCCCACCACAGCCATTGAGTGGGTAGGGTGCAGAGAACGTAAGATGCCAGGAAATTTTAGTATTTGGTTTGGGAGAAGACCAATGCAGGAAGGAGTCAAAGTACGATCAAAAATAGGTTGTGATTGATTCACATTCGCCCATGTATGGGTTGGTACTATAAAAAGACCATCCGATAAATAGTTTGCAAAGACCTCTAAGACAGTATCCGCCCCACCCTCCACTTCACCAATGGCTTTCATGGAGGTGTGTATGATAACAGTATCTGTAGATTTGATTCCCAATTCCTTTAATTGATGGATTAACTCTTCTTTATGATACATTCTAAACCTCCGTGCCATAAACCTCTAATTGGCTAAGTGCAGGAAATAAAGAGGGATCATCCGCTTTTATTAAGTTAGAAAGCTTCAGCCAGGTGACCTCTTTTTTTGGAAATGTGAATGTCTGACCCTGATGTGTTTTTATAGTATTCAGTACCATGGTACTTCCATCTGAACATGTAACTGTCATGTTCTCCCACCAATTATCATGGGGGAAATCTGCTCGTAAAAATACTACAATCTTATCAATGTTCACAAGACGCCCAAATTCTAGGGTCCACTCAGCATCTGGATTTTGGTTTATACCCCAGGATACATAGGGGTATTCTCCATGAGAAACATTAGCAAGGATTCCATCGATGGCATTTCTGGCAGCAAAAACGGCTTCTCCTCTTGTTTCTACATTAGCAACTGCATGAGGATAGCAGCTTTTATTGCCATGGGTATCATAAACATTTTTAGCCAAATTTTTATAGGTATTTACTTCTTCTAAGGTAGCAATCCTTGCGGCTAAATAGTGGAATTCTCCAATGAATGAACGTGTATTATAGGATACTCTTTGGGTATCAAAGGGAATCATGAAATGGTATTCGTTTTTGGACATAAATACAAATGCAGGTTCCATAGTATCTTCTAATTGTATCATATAGAATTGATTCACATCTGTAGTGTGAAATACAATAGAATCACCTGGGTTATAACAAAGATTATGTACAAGTACTACGGAATTGATATCACTATTGGTGGAAATGGTAGTACCTTCTTGATTCTCAATTGTTAGGGTTAAATTTATCATGTTTATAAGTCTCCTAAATTAATATTTTTCCTTCTATTATAACAGTATTAAAAATTTGTAACTGAGGTATCTTTTTCTATATTAGTTCATCCCCATATTCTTTTGCACTCATATAAGCACTTTGTAGTTCATGTTGCCGAAACATAGTAGTGCAGCTTTTGCAAAATTCAATTGTGGAATTATAAATAGGTTCTCCACAAAAAGAACAAAAGTTTCTATGATAAATAAAGACCTTTTGATCCTCCGTAGAAAAATGTTTGTAAAGAGCATTATCGTAAGAATTCATTTGGTGATAGACCATATATCTATGCCAACGTTTATAATCATTAAAGGCATATCGGGCACATTCAGCAGTGATACTAAAGTGATTTACTACATCCACTTCATTTTTACAATGGGTATAATGTATAGCCATCCTAGGTGCTAGAATATGGCTGGCAAAGAAGTTTGCTTCTTGTTCCATCTCCTTTGTTGGTGCTTCTTCATGACCTAACATAATATGACCCAGTTCATGCATCAATGAAAAACGAATTCGACCAAAAAGAGTGGTATCATTATAAAAAATGATCCCTTTTAAAGTGAATGCATCGTCACTTACCATAAAACAATGGGGCTGTTTTTCCTTAGGTTGTTTTGAATATGGTTTATATAAAATTTTTAGTGAGTCAAGTATCTTAAAACAATCTATAGGAAATGAGACTGTATCAGATTTTATATATACCTCTACTGTCTTGGTTTTAATATATTCATAGTTCAAGCATCATCAATCCTTTAGTTATCTGATAATAAAACTTTAATAATTTCTTGCTTTTGTTCTAAGGTAAGTTTTTTGCCATTACGGGCAATGAGAGACTGTAGGTCTTCATAGGTAGGCTCAAGCTCAGATGTAGATCGGCTAATTCCTTTTTTGTTTCTTCCAATTAAATAATCCATATCCACATTAAAAAAGTCTGCAATTACCTCTAAGGTTTCAAAATCAGGTTCTCTGGCTCCGCCCTCATACATACCTACAGCACTTCGGGATAATTTTAATTCTTCTGCTAATGCAGCTTGGGTGAGTCCTCTTTGTACACGTAATAATTTAAAATTAGTACTAAAATCATTCATAATAGCACCTCCTCTTACTATTATAATAACACAGTTAGTGGAGGGAGTAAATAGATAAATGGTAGCCGAAGAAAAAAATATTATATTTAGTCACGAAATGTGTTGACAAATCATCTGTAAGTGGTATAATACTCTTAGACACAAAGTGTGACTGCGAAAAGGAGAGATAAATTTGAACAAACATTCTATTTCAAAAAGGTTGACGGTCCTAAGAGGAGAAGAAAGTCAAGAGGATGTGGCAGATGCTATTGGAATCAGCAGAACAGCCCTATCCATGTACGAAAGTGGAGTAAGAATTCCAAGGGATGAAGTTAAGAGGAAGTTGGCATCCTATTATCACACTAATGTAGCGGATATTTTTTTTGATCACAATGACACGAATAGTGACAAATGTGTATAAAAACAAACGAATGTTCGATATATTAATTCTACTATTATTTGAATGATAAGTCAATAAGAATAGAAAAAAAATAAGACAACCTTTGAAGGAGGACTATATGAATCAATTAATTAAGATTGGAAATCAAGAAATCACTATGCAAGAATTTAATGGACAGAGAATATTAAAATTAGAAGATATTGATTTGGTGCATGAGAAACCTGATGGGACAGTAGAAAAAAAGTTTATTAAAAATAAGGAACAATTTATTGAGGGAGAAGATTATTTTGAGCAGGATCTTATTCTTATTACCCAGCAGGGTTACCTTATGTTGGTAAAGTCTTTCACAGACCAGCTGGCATGGAATGTTCAAAGGCAAATGATTAGTTCTTATTTTAAAGTAAGAAAACCAAAGTCGTATTTGGAAATGTTGGAACTTCATGTTCAAGCACTAAAGGATGTGGATTCCAAAGTGGGTGCTATATATGATGAGTTGCAAATATTTAAACAGGATATGCCTATTTTGGGTATTGAAGAAAGTAGGATTACCAGCGCGGTCAGGGCAAAAGGTGTTGGGTGTTTGGGGGGAAAGTCATCTAGAGCATATGGTAATAAATCTTTAAGAGGGAAAGTATATTCAGATATTTATAGACAGATTCAACGTGAATTTGGAGTGGACTCTTATAAAGCAATTAAGAGAAAACAATGTTTTCTGGCAGTAAATATGATTCATAATTATGCTCTTCCTTTGGTATTAAGTGACGAAGTGAATGGGTTGAATTTATAGGAAGATAATTTGGGAGATATGATGGAATAGAGAGGTGCGTACATTGGATAAGAATATTTTAGTTCAATATGGTCATTTGAAGGCAGAAATGAAAGATTTACGAAAGCGAATTGCAGATTTGGAAAATAAAATAAATAACCTGAGCGAAGTATCGGATACTGTAAAGGGCACCAGAAAAAATGGAACCATAGGTAATATTAAGGTGAGTGGATTTCCCTATCCGGATTATTATTCTAAAAAAGTCATATTGGCAGGTAGAAAAGAAAAGCTAGAACAAATGGAATTAAAATTATTGGTAATTATGAATGAGGTTGAGGATTATATAGAGTCTATTGCAAGCAGCGAGCTTCGGATGATGTTTCAATTATATTATATAGATAACAAAACATGGCCCCGAGTGGCATTGGATTTGAATTTTAAATTTCCCAAGAGGAAAATTAATTATACAGAAGATGGATGTCGTATGAGACATAATCGATATCTGCAAAGAAATTAAAAGTACAAAGTTCCAAATAAGAAAGGTTTGGTGATATACGATGGAAAAACTAAATAATTTAAAAATAATGTTATTAACAGGAATTGGAGTTGCTGGTAGCTTTATAGCATCTCAACTGGGAGGATGGCACATGGCTCTTCAGACACTAATCATATTTATGAGTATTGACTATATATCAGGTTTAATCGTTGCAGGGGTCTTTAAAAAATCTTCAAAATCGCAAAATGGAGCTTTGGAAAGTAAAGCAGGCTGGAAGGGGTTATGTCAAAAAGGAATGATACTTCTAATCGTACTCATTGCACACAGGTTGGATTTAACAATAGGTTCTGAATTTATTAGAGATGCAGTTATTATAGGTTACATTGTAAATGAATCAATCAGTATTATTGAAAATGCGGGATTGATGGGTGTTCCTATAGGCAAACCTCTTAGCAATGCTATTGAGATACTGAAGGATAAGGCAGATAAAAATGGTATTTAACCTATTTTTGATACTTTCATGATATAGAACTGACAATATTGTTATGATTTTTGCATCAGGAGTTTGTAAAGCTCCTGGTGTTTTTACATATTCATTTAGATGCTATAGATGCCACTTGTTAGCATTGTGAAAGGCATATACCATTGTTTTTAATTGTGTTCCTCTTTTGGCAATCTTAAATACATGTGCAAGCTAAGTAACAAAACGATCATGATTCCGAATGTAGCAAAAATATACAATAAATTTGTGCGAATTAATAAAAGTGTATTACTCCAGCCTTTATCATGGACTCTTTTGGTATTTCAATATGTTTTGGGGTAGGATTTGGGATTAATATTTGTTCTAGGGCTGCCTCTTGAAATGGTGATATGGGTGAATTTTAAAAATCATTTATATCTGTGCTTGTGCAAATCCCCCCCAATTTCTAAATGTATGATAGTGTTTGCATTTCTTATGAAAAAACCTTGAGGATGGCTGGTTAATTATTGCAGCAGGTTCTTCAACCCACTGCAATGGCACATCTGCCCCCCAATCAATCTCATCCCAAACCAAACACTCTAACAACCCCATAAAATCCCATACACAACACCACCCCCAAAATCGTAGGTATCAACACCGCCACCAAAGTCCACTTCCAACTCCCTGTCTCTTTTTTTATGGTCAAACAAGTAGTAGAACAAGGCCAATGAAACAACGAAAACAAAATACAGGACATAGCCGTAACCCAAGTCCATCCATTCTCAACAAACAAACTCTTAAGCTCCCCAAGATTTGAAATATCAACCAACGTATTACTCTGCAAATAAGCCATCAAAATAATTGGAACCACAATCTCATTAGCAGGAAATCCCAAAATAAACGCCAACAAGATCACCCCATCCATCCCCATCATGTTACCAAATGGATCTAAAAAGCTCGAACAATAAAAAAGTAGACTCTGCCCATCCACCTTCAAATTAGCCATAATCCAAATGACAAGCCCAGCAGGAGCAGCAACGGTAATGGCTCTTCCCAACACAAATAAAGTTCGGTCAAAAATAGAACGTATTATCACCTTTCCCACCTGAGGTTTCCGATAAGGAGGCAGCTCCAAGGTAAATGAAGATGGAACCCCCTTCAATATAGTCAAAGACAACAACCTAGAAACAGCCAATGTCATAAATATCCCTAATAAAATTACCCCAGTCAACATCAAAGCCGAAACCAAACTTCCAGAAAATCCACCAGCCCCCCCAACAAAAAATAATGTAATCAACATCAAAAGAGTAGGAAATCTCCCATTACAAGGTACTAAACTATTGGTTAAAATAGCAATCAATCGTTCTCTCTCAGAATCAATGATACGACAGCCAATGACCCCTACAGCATTACATCCAAGTCCCATACACATGGTCAAAGACTGCTTTCCACAAGCATTACATTTCTTAAAAGGATAATCTAAATTAAATGCAACCCTAGGTAAATACCCAAAATCCTCTAATAGTGTAAACAAAGGAAAAAAGATAGCCATAGGAGGTAGCATTACCGAAACAACCCAAGCAAGAACATGATAAATACCAGAGATTAAAACACCTTGCATCCATAGAGGCATACGAATATAATGAGCAATCACAAACAATTGATCTTCCACAAAAAACAATCCCTTTGCCAATAAACCTGAAGGATAATTAGCACCTTCCATGGTAATCCAGAAAATTCCCAATAACAATAACAACATAATTGGAGCTCCCGTAAAGGGTCCGGTAAATAATCGATCTAAAAAAGCATCTTTCTTATGATAATCTTTCCCTTTGGTATCGACAACCTCTCCAACCAGTTCCTCTGCCTGTAAAATAATATCTACAGCTTCCTCTTCAGATAACTGACTATCTAAAATCTCACAACAAGGAACCATAGTACTAAATGAAGCCATGGAAGCTGTTGCCTCCACTAAATCCTCTAAACCCTTCTTATTTGCAGCACAGGTTCCAATTACAGGGACACCCAATAAATCCGAAAGCAAAGGTAAATTAATTTCAATTCCTTTTTTCTTAGCTTCATCACAAAGATTGACGCATACCACCACTCTAGTAGTCATTCTCATAATTTGAAGAACTAAATTTAAGTTCCTCTCTAAACAGGTTGCATCACATACTACAACAGTGGTTTGTGCCTCTCCATTTAAAATAAAATCTCTTGCAATTTCCTCTTCTTTTGAATGGGCATAAAGGGAGTAAGTACCAGGAAGATCTACTAAAGTGTAGACCGTATCCTTATAGGTGTAAGTTCCTTTGGCACAGGCCACAGTTTTACCAGGCCAATTGCCAGTATGTTGTCTCAATCCGGTAAGAGCATTAAAAACTGTGCTCTTACCAACATTGGGATTACCTGCTAAAGCAATTGTAAATGATTCAGACATATTAACCTCCATTTGTCTGCTTTGGCAGACATTCTACTCAATTTCTGTTCTATTCCTGCAATAGCTCAACTAAAATCGCTTCAGAGTCTTCCTTCCTCAGCGCTATAATAGTGTCACGTACCAAATAAGCAGCAGAAGCTCCCTTCCTTGCTTTTAATACACATGTTACAATTGTACCCTTGATAAAACCTAAATCCGTCAGACGGTGTTTCATATCATCGGAATTTTGAAGCTGAGCGATAGAAACCCTTTCACCAAGGGCTATATTATTTAATAGAATCAACTTGGACTCCACAAAGTCACCCCATTTATGTTCTTATAATTGAAATATGAAAGCGAACTTGTCATAGTGCGTAATTGAGTGTAAAATAATAGAAGAAACAAAAGCTGTTGTTGTTCCAGAGAAAAAACTATGATATAATTTTTTCAAATTACTTAATTCAAACAAACAAGAAAGAGGGGAAGGAATAAAATGGATATTCTATATAAAAGTACTCGTGGAGGCGAAGAACATGTAACAGCCTCCATGGCAATATTACAAGGTTTGGCAAATGACGGAGGTTTATTTGTACCAGAACAGTTTCCTAAACTAGAAGTTCCCATAGAAGAGTTAGCCTTCATGAGCTATCAGGAAACAGCTTATGAAGTTATGAAGTTATTTCTTTCAGATTATACCGAGGAAGAGTTAAAATCATGCATCGAAAAAGCATATGATTCCAAATTTGATACAGACATGATAGCACCTTTAGTGAAAGCGGAAGGCGCATACTACCTGGAACTGTTCCATGGCTCTACCATTGCTTTTAAAGATATGGCACTATCCATACTTCCCCATCTAATGACCACTTCAGCAAAAAAGAATAAGGTGGAACATGAGATTGTTATTTTAACAGCAACATCAGGGGATACTGGTAAGGCTGCTATGGCTGGATTTGCAGATGTAAAAGGAACAAAGATTATTGTATTTTATCCAGAAGATGGGGTAAGCCCAATTCAAGAAAAACAAATGTTGACTCAAAAAGGAGATAATACTTATGTTGTCAGCATAAAAGGAAACTTCGATGATGCTCAAAATGGTGTCAAAGAAATTTTCAGTGACAAAGAACTAGCAAAGAAGTTAGAGGCAGAAGGTTATCAATTTTCCTCTGCAAACTCTATTAACATTGGAAGATTAGTACCTCAGATTGTTTATTATGTTTACGCATATGCAAAACTCTATGAAAATGGAGAAATAGAAAAAGACGAAAAAATCAACGTAGTAGTACCTACTGGCAACTTCGGCAATATTCTGGCTGCATATTATGCTAAGCAAATAGGTTTGCCAATTGAAAAATTTATTTGTGCATCCAATGAAAATAAAGTACTATATGATTTTTTTGAAACAGGAATTTATGATAGAAATAGAGAATTTATCCTAACTAGTTCACCGTCTATGGATATCCTGATTTCTAGCAACTTAGAACGACTTATTTACCAAATTGCTGATCAGGACAGTGTTGTAGACGCCAACCTAATGAAGGCTCTTTCCAAAGAGGGTAACTACAAAATTACAGAAGATATGAAGGCAGCTTTAGGTGATTTTTATGGTGGGTATGCAAGTGAAGAAGCAAATTTTGCTCACATAAAAAAGGTATATGAGAACACTGGATATGTCATGGATACCCACACTGGAGTAGCTTCTACAGTATACGAACAATATAAAAATCAAACCAATGATGCTACCAAATCAGTGATTGCATCTACAGCAAGTCCTTATAAGTTTGGTCGTGATGTACTGAAAGCTTTTGGTCTTAAAGTTGATCAGATGGATGATTTTGAACTAGTGGATGAGTTGTGTAAGGTATCAGGGGTATCTATTCCAGAAGCGGTAGAAGAAATTCGTAGTGCTCCGATTCTTCATGATATCAATTGTGACAGAAAAGATATGAAAGAAACCGTTCAAAAAATCTTAAAGATATAACAAAAAGGGGCATTGCCAGACGATTTATAAATCGCCTGAAACAATGCCCCTTTCATATTATTGGATATGAATAAACTTATGGGGCTAGAGCTCCAATATAAGTGGCATATTCCCCGCCTTCTCCGTTGGTTGCAAGAATGCTGTTTGCTATAATTCTTAAAAAGTTACCATAGATAATATTGTTATTTTCATCCCTTTCATATTTCTCTGGTACCAGTACAGAAACAAAGTCATTGATATTAGCACCAGGACTTCCGCTATCGCCCAGATTATAGAAAAAGCTTGTATCATTATAGTTACCAGAAATATAATCTCCAGTAGTATTTCCATTGTCAGAACGTAAAGAAATATTATTGATAAATATTCCTTGATCAACAGGATCATAATTTTGATTTGTTCTAAAAATATAGTTATGACGATCACTGTTAAATGCTGTATTATTAATTAAAGTGATTTGACCTGGGTTGAAATTGCAAGAAAATCCGTCCATATGGTTATTAAATGCGATACAATTTTTAACCACATGATTTACAGGCATACCTTCGCCTCCTAATTTATAACCATTTCCTGCACCTGATTTACTTCCGTCAAGGGTGATACCATTGTTGTATGAAACACAGTTTTCAATGGTAACAGGTTTGTTTGGGCCATTCTCGATTTTATTGTATAAATCCCAGCCATCATCAATATTATGATGGGAAATACAACCTCTAAATACATTTCCAACACCTACACCAAGCTTTGCAGCAAAACCATCTGCATTGGTGAGTGGTGCATCTTTGTTATCATAAGATTCACAATTTAATACTAAATTATTTTCTGGCCAACCTTTTGGATTTAATCCAGAGCCATTGCCAAGCTGAAACCCGGTATCATCATTGCCATGAACAACAATATTCTCAAAAACATTATTGCTTCCGGTAACCCTTATGCCAGCAGTATCTACTTCAAATCCCAAAACATGCCAGTAGTTTCCACTTATAGTAAAACCTGCACCTTTAAATGTAACCTCTTCCTCTGAATAAGGCATAATAGTTTTGACTGAAGTTGCAAATCCACTTGCATTAGCTGCAATGGCCATAGGTGTGTTATATTCGCCCCCGCGAACATAAATAGTACCACCTGGAGCCAAATACTTAATAGCGGTAGCAAGAGTTGTTGGTTGTTCTTTGGTGCCATCATTACTTGTGGAACCAGTATTGGAAACAAAAATTTCATAAGGATTTGAAATAATTGATTTATCTCTTTTTACCGTTATGATACTATTGACAATATCTTGGTTTGGAGCTTCGTCGCCTGGTTGGTACAACAACGTAAAGCTTGTGGAATCACTAGTTAAGTCAGTGGTATATGTAAAATAAGTATAGGCTTCTACTGGCTGATTGGTAACCATGATGGTATCACCTTGTTTCAGTGTTACAGTACCATAGTAGTTCATTTTAGCCACATAAGTGTATTCATCTGATGCACTATCTGTAGAGGAATATGTGTTGATACTTGCATTAGCCTTAGGAGGTTCATATGGGGGGGTTGGTTGAGTGTCTGCATCTGAAAGTGTAAGGGATACATTATAAAACTCTGCCCATATATTTCTTGCTACATAAAATCCTACATACATAGTATCAGAATCGATTCTTTCTACAATATCGGCACCATAGGTTGAGCGTTCTGTTTGAATAATACTTCCATCAGCATTTGCATAGGTAACAATATAATCTGTATCTGTTCTTTCTAATGTAATCTTATAGGTTGTGTCAAGACTGTAATCAGAGGTAAAGATTTTGTTTTTTGTTATAACATCAGCAGCTCCATTTTTAGTAATACCATTTCTTTCAAAAAGATTGAAGGTATACTTTTTCTTATTATCACCAGAAAATCTGGCAGCAACGAAATTAGAGGTAGAAGGAAGCTCTTCAAATCCAGATTCTCTAGGATCTTTTCGAGGATCCCCAATAACATCTCGAACCATTAAACCAACACCCTCTTGACCATTTGGTACATTTGGAGTGGAGGAATCCATAGCTCCGATTACACCTATTTGTGTTACTTTAATGTCAGCTTCTAATACGAAATTTTTGTTTGTATCCAATTCGGTATAGTAGAAAGTCAGTCCATCATGAGCAGTTGTGATTTTACCCGCTCTACTTTCCATTTGAAATTCTGTTTGCAGCTCACCATCTTCAATGGTGTTACCTGATAAATCTCTAATATAGTTATTGTCAATACGTTCAATAGCGCCTGATTCATCTAATACTGTATTAAACCGCTTATATTCTGGTCTTGTCATTAACTCACTTATTGGTATAGAAGCTGAGCTAAAGAATACGTCCGTAGACTGCCCAAAAACCCGGGTTTTCCATATTTGGTCTGTTTCAGAATCCTCAGATGCTTCTCTTGCTGTGATACCTTCAGTAGTTGATGTTGCAAATGTAGGAATGCTCATGCTACCAAACAACATAGTAGCAGTGAGTAAAGTGCTGACTACTTTTTTTGAAATTAAATTTTTTCTCATGAATTATTCTCCCTTTTTTTGTACATAAATTATAAACAGATGGAAAGGATTGCAAACAATATTAGGGATGCAAACTTGGAGAAATCACAGATTTAAAATTAATGTTAGATGTTCTCATAAAATTACCTCCTTAGAATTATTAGTGATAAAATGTAAAATATTACCACTAATATAGTCTACTACTTGTCCTTTTGAAATGCAACATAATGCAATAGGAAAACTTAATTTTTGTTATTTTAATACATAAATGTATTTTATTTACATATAATCTGTGCAAAATGACAAATAAAATTATATTGTTTCAAATAGATAAATTTACTCTATATCTACCATATTTTAAAGGGATAAAGTACTATTTACATGGGTAAGAAAATAAATGAGACAGATTTTGAGATTTTTAAAAGAAGATGAGAAGAACATTGGTCATTGTAATAACAGTTATAAAAGAAAAGGGCATTGGGGGGCGATTATTTATCGCCTATCACAATGACCCTTTTTACAATGTTTATGGATTAATACAAGCTCCATTTGAATTAAATTTATATTCTTTGTCTTGGTACAATATGGAATCTACAGTCATGTCACCAGAAGAATTTAGATAGTACCAAGAGCCATTATCTAAAATCCATCCAGTAGCCATAGCACCACTATTTTTTAAGAAGTACCATTTGTTATTATTTAATAACCAACCAGTAGCCATAGCGCCACTATCTTTTAAGAAGTACCATTGACCATTATCTAAAATCCAGCCAGTAGCCATATAAGAATTACTATTGAAGTAATACCATATATTATTAACTAATTTCCATTCTTTTGTAGCATAAGTATTTTGGCTAGTTAATAATCTCCATCCAGAAGCATCATGTATCCAGCTAGATGACATAGTGATGCTTGAGGAAGGGATACCTTTAGTCTTGCCTACTACAATAGGTTTCGCAATAAGAGTATCAATTGCAATTTGTAACTTGTTTGTAGCATCATCAATTTCATCTTGAGTAGCGTCTGACTTTTCTGCTATGGATTTCGCTTCATCTAAAGCATTTTTTAGAGCAATTATTGATTCTTCTGTATATTGGTCTGTTAAGCTTACTTTTACCTCTGCATTAGTAATGAGATTATCTAAATAAAATAAATCTACTGGTGCTAAAGCTCCAATATAACTAGCATATTCCCCACCTTCCCCAATAGTTGCAAGTAAACTTTTTGCTTTAATTCTTAAAAAAGTACCATATATAATGTTATTATCTACATCTCGTTCATATTTATCTGGTGCCACCACAGATATAAAATCATCAATATCAGCTCCAGGGCTTCCGTTGCCGCCTAGATTATAGAAAAGATTGGTATCATTATAATTTCCTGAGATAAAATCGGCTGTGGTATTTCCATTATCGGAACGTAGGGAAATATTGTTTTTAAATATTCCTTGGTTTATAGGATCAAAATATTGATTAGTTCTAAATATATAGTTATGACGTTCGCTGTTAAAGGCTGTGTTATTGATTAAAGTGATTTGTCCAGGATTAAAGTTACAGGTAAAACCATCCATATGGTTGTTAAAGGCAAGGTTATTTTTAATCACATGATTCACTGGCATACCTTCACCACCTAGTTTAAATCCATTACCTGCACCAGATATAACACCATCAAGAGTTTTTCCGTTATTGTAAGCAACACAGTATTCTATGGTGACAGGCATATTTGGACCATTTTCAACTTTGTTGTACAAATCCCATCCATCATCAATATTGTCATGGGAAATACATCCTGTAAATAGATTGCCCACACCTACACCTAATTTTGCAGCAAAACCATCAGCATTTGTTAGGGAAACATCTTTGTTGTTATAAGATTCACAATTTAATACAGTATTGTATTCAGGCCAACCCTTGGGGTCAGTTCCGCCACCACTAATTTGGAATCCAGTATTTGTATTTTCATGAACAACAATATTTTCCATTAAATTATAACTTCCACTAACACTGACTGCGGCTCTAATTACCTCAAATCCTTCTACATGCCAGTAGTTTGCTCCAACAGTGATGCCCTTACCATCAAATGTAACTTTTTCATTGTTATATGGCTTAATGGTTTTTATAAATCCCTCAAAACTGCTTAAACTTGCGCTAATAGACATAACTTCTGTGGTATATATGCCACCACGTATATAGATTGTACCGCCTGGTGCCAAATACTTAATAGCAGTAGTCAAATTGGCAGGAGAGTTTATGGTACCATCATTAGAAGCTAATCCATCAACTGAAACATAAATCTCCATTGGGTTTGTGATGGACATATTTTTAGTGACAGTAAGTGTTTTTGTCACAACCGTTTGGTTTGGTGCATCACTTCCTGGAGTATAGGATACTACAAAGTTAGTGGTACCATCTGCCAGAGTGGTTGGAAAAGTGAAGTATTCATAAGCAGATACTGATTGATTGGAGACAATTTCATTATTATCTTGTTTTAAAGTTATTGTTCCATCATAGTTCATTTTTGCAAGATAGGTATATTCATTAGTAGCACTATCTGTGGACGAATACACAGTAACTGTTGGATTTGCTTTCGCAGGCACAAAAAGTTCAGTTGGTTGTGTATTTGCATCCGTAATACTAAAAGTTACATTAGAAAAATCAACCCATGCATTTCTGCCTACAAAGAATCCTACATACATCTTATCATTTTCGATTCTTTGTACAATATCGGCACCATAGGTGGAAGTTTTGGATATTACTTCAGTTCCATCCGCACTTTTATAAGTAACAGTAAATCCTGTGTCTGTTCTCTCTAGAGATACTTTGAACGTGGATCCTTGTACTAAACCAGTTTTAACATTTGTAGTTTTTGTAGCACTACTTGCGGTACCATATCTTTCTGTAACACCATTTCTTTCAAAAAGGCTGACACCAGTACCTGTTAATCTGGCAGTAGCCATATTTGAGGAAGCTGGAAGCTCTTCAAATCCAGCCTCTCTTGGATCTTTTCTGGCATCGCCAATAACGTCTCTTACCATTAATCCGATACCTTCCTGATTATTTGGTTTATTATTTGCTAAAACACCTATTTGATTAACTTTTACATCAGCTTCTAATACAAAGTTTTTATCTGTATCCAATTCAGTATAATAAAATGTGATTCCATCATGAGCAGATGTTATTTTTCCTCCCCTGCTTTCCATCTGGAACTCTGTTACTAATGGACCGTCTGCCACTTCAGTGGTTCCATCCATAAGTCGAACATAGTTATTATCAAAGCGTTCAATCCCTCCACTGTTATTTAATATGGTATTAAATCTTGGATATTGGTCTATCAATTGCTGTCCTGTTAAGGATGTGGAATTAAAGAATACATCAGTAGATTGTCCAAATACTCTGGTTTTCCATACTTGGTTTATATCATAGTCCTGCTCACTAGCAGCTTCATATGTATCATAGGACAAATTTGGTTCTTGTATTGTAGAATCTTCCCCCACATCTTCAACTAAAGGTACATCTGTAATTTCTGGAGGCGCTGCAGCAAATGCAGTAATACTAACGCTACTTAGAAGCATAGTGGCAGTGAGTAAAGTACTAACTAACTTTTTTAAAAAATAATTTTTTTTCATGAATTCGTTCTCCCTTTCTTGTACATAAATAATATATAGTTGCAAACGTTTGCAATCCTTGTGAATAAAAACATATCATCAACACAAACTAAAAGAAGTAAATAATTTTACAGAAGCTTTAGATTATTTCCATAAAATTACTTATTCATAATATTATTGTAAGCGTCAGAATGTAAGTATTTACCACTAGATATACTGTACTACTTGTCTAAACAAAATGCAAGATAATCAGCTATAATAAATATATTTTATCATATTTGCACATGAAAAATCCGTAATTATATACAAAATAAACAAAAAATATTTTTTTCATTTACTTGTTAAAAAAATATTAATCTATTCCTTATATCCTTCCATTTTCTTATGAAATGGAGTATAATGTACAAGTGTAAGAAAAATAAATAAAATGGAGGTCAGTGAAATGTTAGTAACAGCAAAAGATATGCTTGAAAAAGCAATAGATGGCAAATATGCAGTTGGACAGTTTAATATCAACAACCTTGAGTGGACAAAAGCAATTTTATTAGCAGCACAAGAATTAAACTCACCAGTAATCCTAGGTGTATCAGAAGGTGCTGGTAAATATATGACAGGATATAAAACCGTAGTAGGAATGGTAACTGCAATGTTAGAAGAACTAAACATTACAGTTCCAGTAGCACTCCATTTAGACCATGGCGGCTATGAAGGATGTTTAAAATGCGTAGAAGCTGGTTTTTCATCCATCATGTTTGATGGTTCCCACTACCCAATTGCTGAGAACATTGAAAAAACACAAGCATTAGTAAAAATTTGTGCAGATAATGGAATGTCTCTAGAAGCAGAAGTTGGCTCCATTGGTGGCGAGGAAGATGGAGTTATAGGTACTGGTGAATGTGCAGATCCAGACGAATGCAAATCAATTGCTGATTTAGGAGTTACCATGTTAGCAGCAGGAATTGGTAATATCCATGGCAAGTATCCAGACAACTGGGCAGGGCTTAGCTTTGAGACATTATCAGCAGTAAAAGACAGAGTAGGAAATATGCCATTGGTATTACATGGTGGAACAGGTATTCCTGAAGATATGATCAAAAAAGCTATTTCTTTAGGTGTAGCTAAAATAAATGTAAATACAGAATGTCAGCTGACTTTTGCAGCAGCAACACGTAAATATATTGAAGAGGGAAAAGATTTACAAAGTAAAGGCTTTGATCCTCGTAAGCTATTAGCACCAGGTACAGAAGCAATCAGACAAACCGTAATTGAAAAAATTCAATTATTTGGTTCTGCTGGAAAAGCATAAGCAATTGCATAATCACCATAGGGCTCATTTCTTGGGTTCTATGGTTTTTTTGTGAAGCTTTTAGTAATATTGTTGCTAAATAAGAAATGTTTGCTATAATATAAAGATATGTAACCTATAAAAATACTAGGAGGATAGATGCTTTTGAAAGAAAGAATAAGAAAAATTGTATTAATCGTTGCAGTGATTATTTTTATTGTTTCCTTTAGCCAGCTAGTAGGTATATTTTTAGCATATCGCAAAGGAACCAATGAATATAATAAATTAGAGGAATATATCGTTACTGAGATGGTAACTCAAACCCTCCCTGAATCAACACAAGAAGCAATAGCTGAAAGCGAAGAAACTACCACAGTTTTAGCAGAACCTACAGAACCTGCTACCATTGCAGCAGTGACAGCCATTGATTACCATAAACTAAAATCAATGAATTCAGATTTTATTGGATGGATTTACATGAATGGAACTTTAATAAGTTATCCTATTGTTCAAACCAATAATAATGATCATTACCTAAACCATACTTTTAATGGAACTAGCAACAATGCGGGTGCTATTTTTTTAGAACACTTATTAGTGGATGGTCTGGATTCAAAAAATGCTATTATTTATGGTCATAATATGTTAAATGGATCTATGTTTGGTACCCTAAAAAGATATAAGAACAAGTCTTTTTACAACCAACATCCTACTTTTACTATATTTGTAGGAGAAGAAAATTATACTTATGAGATTTTTGCTGCTTACACAGTCAAAGGGGACATTAGTGATGCTTATACCTATTCATTTGGTTCTGATGAGAACTTTGTGGCATATATTGATAAAGTAAAAGGATATTCAGACTATAATACTGGGGTAAGCGTTGATGTTTCTGATAAAATAGTTACGTTATCTACCTGCACCAACAAGGGTAAAGATCGTTATGTGGTTCAAGCAAAAAGATTAGGATAAAAAATCTAAAAAAAGCTTGCAATTTAATTTAAAATGGTTTATTTTATATTAGATAAGAATTTACATCAGCTATGAGTAAGTTAATGGACAAAGGCGTTCCTACATAAGGGGTGCCTTTTTTTATTATATATATTAGTAACCTGTGATTATAATATAAGAATGTGAGGAGTTAGGTATGAGCGAAGTGGTAAATATAATAGAGCTTTTTGGGAAAAATGTATTTAATGACACCGTAATGAGAGAACGTCTGCCCAAGAAAGTGTATGACAAAATGAGAAAAACCATTGAAGATGGTGCAGAATTAGATTCATCAATCGCAGATGTTGTAGCCAATACCATGAAAGACTGGGCAATTGAAAGAGGGGCAACCCATTACACCCATTGGTTCCAGCCACTTACAGGTATCACAGCCGAAAAACATGATTCTTTTATTTCAGCCCCTAATGTAGAAGGTAAAGTCCTTATGGAATTTTCCGGAAAAGAACTGATAAAGGGAGAACCAGATGCATCTTCATTTCCATCAGGAGGATTAAGAGCAACTTTTGAAGCCAGAGGATACACCGCTTGGGATTGTACATCACCAGCCTTTTTAAGAGAAGATGCTTTGGGAGTTACACTTTGTATTCCAACAGCTTTTTGTTCTTATAAAGGAGAGGCATTAGATAAAAAGACACCTCTACTAAGATCCATTCAGGCAATTGATGAGCAGTCACTTCGTATTATCAAATTATTTGGAAATACCACTTCAAAAAGAGTAAGACCATCTGTTGGAGCAGAGCAGGAGTACTTTATTATAGATCGTCAAAAATACTTAAAAAGAAAAGATTTAATTTTCACTGGACGTACCCTATTTGGTGCTATGCCACCTAAAGGTCAGGAATTAGAAGACCACTACTTTGGTGCAATCAGAGATCGTGTTGGCAGGTTTATGCATGAAGTAAACTTAGAACTTTGGAAAATGGGTGTTTGTTCTAAAACGGAACATAATGAAGTAGCACCAGCACAGCATGAACTGGCTCCAATTTATTCCACCGTAAATCGTGCCGTTGATAGTAACCAAATTGTTATGGAAACCTTAAAAAAAGTAGCAGAACGACAGGACTTAACCTGTTTATTACATGAAAAACCTTTTGCTGGTGTAAATGGTTCAGGCAAACATAATAACTGGTCTCTTGTAACCGATGATGGAATTAATTTACTTAACCCAGGAAAAACACCTCATGAGAATATTCAGTTTCTATTAGTGCTGGCTTGTACCCTTAAAGCAGTGGATAAGCATGCTATTTTGCTTAGAGAATCAGCAGCAGATCCTGGAAATGACCATAGATTAGGTGCAAATGAAGCACCACCAGCTATTATTTCTGTTTTCCTTGGAGAGCAGTTAGAAGATGTGATATCTCAGCTTATCAGTACAGGTGAAGCAACTCACTCAAAACAGGGTGGCACTTTAAAAACTGGTGTTAGCACCCTTCCAGACTTAAATAAAGATGCTACAGATCGTAATAGAACATCACCATTTGCGTTTACTGGAAATAAATTCGAATTCCGTATGGTAGGATCTTCAGATTCCATAGCAAGTCCTAACATTGTTCTAAACACTATTGTTGCAGAGGCTTTTAAAGAAGCGGCAGATATTTTAGAAAAAGCAAATAATTTTGACACTGCTGTTCATGATATGATAAAAACTCTGTTTGCAAATCATGATAGAATTGTGTTCAATGGAAATGGTTACTCAGAAGCGTGGGTGGAAGAAGCTGCAAGAAGAGGTCTTCCAAATATCACCTCTATGGTAGGATCTATACCATCTCTGGTAACAGATGAAACCATAAAATTATTTGAGGATTTCCATGTATATACAAGGAAAGAATTAGAATCTCGTGCGGAAATTCGTTATGAATCCTATGGTAAGGCTATTAATATTGAAGCTAAAACTATGATTGATATGGCAGGAAAACAAATTATTCCATCTGTTATTAGGTATACTACAGAACTTGCCAACTCAATTAATGCAGTAAAAATGGCTTGTGTTGATGCGGATGTTTCTGCACAAACAGAATTACTTCAGGAAATATCAGCATTGTTGTCAGATATGATGGTTGCATTATCAGCATTAAAAGACATTACAGAACAGGTGGGAGATCTTTCCTGTGCCAAAGAGGCAGCAGACCTATATAGAGATAAGGTTGCACCAGCAATGGTAAGTTTAAGATTTCCTGCTGATAAGTTGGAAATGATTGTAGATAAGAGCTGCTGGCCATTTCCTTCTTATGGTGATTTACTATTTGAAGTGTAGAAACCACTCTGGGGATATCCATAAGGATGTCCTCAGAGTTTTTTTTGTATATTTTGTAATCTAGTACATATGCTTCATTAAGAGCATTTTTAAGGAGAGGAGTTATGGATGGTTTTGTATCAATTGTACACCAGCTACATAAAATCCTTTGGGGTCCATGGACGCTGGTTTTATTTTTGGGGGTGGGAATTTATTTCACAGTAAAGCTAGGATTTTTTCAAATACACAAATTTCCTTATTGGTTCAATCAAACCTTAGGAACCTTTTTTAGAAAATCAGACATGAAAGAAATAGGGGAGAAAGGGGGGATAACACAATTTCAATCACTTTGCACTTCCCTAGCAGCTACCATTGGTACAGGAAATATTGCAGGAGTTGCAACTGCAATTGTAGCAGGAGGACCCGGAGCAGTTTTTTGGATGTGGATTTCAGCAACTTTAGGAATGATGACAATTTATGCTGAAAATTATTTAGGAATTAAGTACCGTTACCGAAATGAACAGGGAGAATGGATGGGCGGTGCCATGGTATATATAGAACGTGGATTAGGTATGAAAAAGACAGCAGCCTGTTTTGCTCTATTTTGTATTCTATCCTCTTTTGGTATGGGGAATATGGCTCAATCCAATTCAATTTCTACAGCCTTATGGGATACCTTTCAAGTACCAACCTTCCTTTCAGGAGGGATACTTTTATTAATAACAGGGGTAGTCATATTAGGAGGACTTAAAAGAATTGCTTCTGTGGCTGAAAAGGTAATCCCTCTAAGTGCTGGAATCTATATTGTATGTTCACTGATTATTATTTTAAAATTTTCCTCAAACATATTACCAATATTTCAACGAATTTTTAAGGAAGCATTTTCATTTTCTGCAGTATCTGGCGGAGTGGCAGGATATGGAATCATGGCTGCTATTAAATATGGAGTAGCACGAGGTGTGTTTTCTAATGAAGCGGGTCTTGGAAGTTCCGTAATGATTCATTCTTCAGCGGAACATACCACTGCACAGTTGCAAGGTATGTGGGGGATTTTAGAGGTCTGGATAGATACTATAGTCATGTGTACCTTAACAGCCCTTGTGATTCTTTGTTCTGGAGCTTTTGATTCCAATCCTGATTTAAATGGTGCTTCCTTATCAATTTCAGCCTACGATAGCGTATTTTGGGGATTTGGACAGATATTCATTATGGTAGCTATGTGTATTTTTGCCTTTGCAACCTTAATTGGCTGGTGTTATATGGGAGAAAGGTGTACCGAATATTTATTTGGCAGAAAAAGAATAAAAGGTTACAGAATTATTTTTTTAGCCATGATATTTGTTGGAAGTTTAATCAAATTAGAATTGGTATGGGAATTATCAGATGTTTTTAATGGGTTGATGGCAATTCCCAACTTAATAGCGCTGATTTTATTGGCTAGAGAAGTAAAAATCTAACCTGATAAACTTGTCATTTTCTCTGGACTGCTTTATAATCTACTGGAGGCACTATAGGTAATGTTGTGCAAAGTAAGCACTCATTTTTCAGGTGGGCAACCCTAAGTTTGAGTATGTCCACAAAGGGATGAATGCCAAGGCGGTGAGAATATGTTAGGTACAATTGTAAATACAGTAGCGGTTATTGTAGGGGGGTCTATTGGATTATTACTTCAAAAAGGTCTCCCGGAAAGAATCTCCAAAACTGTAATGTTTGGGTTAGGACTATGTATCCTTTACATAGGGATTAGTGGTTGTCTAAAAGGAACTAATACCATGGTCACCATATTGTCTATGGTGATTGGCTCTATTATTGGGGAAGGTCTGGATCTGGATAAGAGGCTAAATCATCTAGGAAAGACGGTAGAAGCTAAATTTAAGAAGGAAGGTCAAAAGACCTCTATTGCAGAAGGGTTTATTACTGCTAGTCTGTTATTTTGCGTAGGAGCCATGGCTATTGTAGGATCTTTGCAAAGCGGATTAGCGGGAAATCATGAAATGTTGTATACCAAATCCATGCTAGACTTTGTGGCAGCTATTATTTTTGCTTCTTCCTTAGGAGTGGGAGTCTTGTTTTCATCAGTATTTGTGTTTTTATATCAAGGGAGCATTACCATGTTAGCACAACTTATTTCTCCTTATTTAGGGGATAGTGTAGTTGCGGAAATGACTTGTGTGGGATCTTTGTTAATTATTGGTTTGGCATTTAATATGTTGAATATAACAAAACTTAAGGTGATGAATTATGTACCAGCTATTTTTCTACCAATCATTTTATGCAGATTCTTATAAAAAAATAAATCCCCCAAGATTATTGTTTTGGAGGATTTGTATGGATTAGGGGAGGAGAGCTGGCAACCAAAGTTACCAGCAGTATTATGAAAAAAAATTTATAAGAAATAGTAAATTAATACTATGGTCTTGGTTTGTTGATGTGTTACTGTTTATAGATATAGTATAACTGTCAACAGTGAAAAAACAATGTTTATTGTGTAAATGTTTTTTGAACAAAGTATGAACAACAACGTGTAGATGGTTGATTTTTAATTCTATAAAGGTACAATGGAAATGATTGGACATTTAGCCATAGGTCTGATAGAATATCTTTGTTGTGTCGTGGCTAACAGTTCACGTAAATTCTAAACTTATTATAAGGAGCAAAAATTATGGAACAAAATCCAATTGTAACAATTGAAATGGAAAATGGAGATATTATTAAGGCAGAATTATATCCAGAGGTAGCCCCTAATACAGTAAATAACTTTATTAGCTTAATCAAGAGCAACTTTTATGATGGTAAAATTTTTCACCGTGTAATCAATGGTTTTATGCTTCAAGGTGGTTGTCCAGAAGGTAGCGGTATGGGCGGTCCAGGATATAGTATCAAAGGAGAATTTTCACAAAATGGTTTTACGAATGATTTAGTACATACCCCAGGTGTATTATCAATGGCTAGATCTATGTCACCTAATTCAGCAGGTTCTCAATTTTTTCTTATGCACAAAGATGCTCCACACCTAGATGGTGCTTATGCAGGTTTTGGTAAGGTAACAGAAGGAATGGATATCGTAAATAAAATTGCTGATGTAAAAACCAACCACAATGACAGACCAATGGAAGATCAGGTTTTAAAATCAGTGACAGTGGATACATTCGGAGTTGATTATGCAGCGCCTGAGAAGTGTTAAATTAGATCAATACCAAAGTGCGCAGTGGATTGTAATTACAGATTCAAGAGAAGCCCTTTTGGATGCAAAAGCATCTGGAAGGGCTATTATTGGTGTATGTAATCCCCAGATAGAGGCTCAGGATTTATCAGGAGCGGATTATTTGGTGGAGGATATAGAAGTTATTGATCAAACATTTGCTCTAAGGGTGTGCCAAAGGCATTTAGGACTTCCGTGGACCATTGCCAAAGAAGGTGATTTGCATCTTAGAGAGATGGTATCTGAAGATATCCCTAAGCTCTATGAGTTATATGAAACAGGTGAAAACAACTATGTGGATCCTCTTAACCCTATCTTAGAAATAGAACTAGAAAGCTTTAAGACCTATAAAAAAAACATGTATGAATTCTTTGAATATGGAATATGGGCTCTTATTAATACCTGTACCAATCAGCTCATTGGTAGAGTGGGATTCTCCAATTGGGACTATAAGGGGGAACAAGTGGTTGAATTGGCTTATCAAATAGCACCAGAATACAGAAAACAAGGCTATGGAACAATAGCTGCAAAAATGGCCATTGCATATGGAAGAGAAGAACTGGAATTTCAACAAATTTATTGTAGAATACCTGTAAAAAACACCCCTTCCATCTGTCTTGTAGAAACCTTAGGATTCGAATTTCTGGAACAAATGGAAGAAGGTAATAAAGAAATTTTATTATATATATTAACTTTGAACCTCTAACATATAACGCAGAAAAGTAATAATAGAATCCATATTTTGGCTGCTGTTTGGAATGGCCAAAATAGACGGGGTAAGGGAGGATGTCTGTTTCCCAAGCCAAGTGTTGTCAATTTTAATGCCATAAGCATAAGATTTTCCATCTTTACCAACTGTATAATAGAAATCATCTAAAAAGGCAGACTTTAAATCAGCAGGAAGAAAATCTTCTATTTCAAGGAGTCCCCCAAGTTCGCTGAAGTGGTTAACAACTGGCTGATCGGTAATCATAACATCCAGTTCTTTATTGCCAATCCATGCAGAAATCTTAGCAAGGCAGGAATAAGAATATTCCGTTGGGTCATCAATGTTTATAAGTAGTGTTGAGCTGAATTGGACATGCTCTTTTTTTGGATTCAAACCATAATACTGCGCAAAACCATCCTTAATATAAGATTCTTGTTCTGTAGATAGAGGATTGTTAATTACAACACAGTTTAATACCAAAGTCTTAGTGTTTTTTGTAACAGTAACAATAATTCCAATAAGAATAGAAACTACAATTACAATAGCTATTATATGGAATTTATAATATTCTGCAATATACCAAACCTTATCATTAAAACTCATGGTTTTTATTTTGTCTTTTTCCGTCCTAAATGACATAAGATAACTACCTCCAAAAATATAATGGATTTATTGTAACATAAATATCTTATAAATATGTAAACAATTAATAAAATTTTTTGTGGGGTTTGATTTTTTTAGTTGACTGCTATATAATAAAATAACAGAAGATAAGTGAAGGAGCAAAAAAATGAGTGGTTTATTTAATCTTGACAATCCGGTGTGGGTTTTTATTGGTAAGTTGGCTGATGTTTTTATCTTAAATGTATTATGGTTTATTTGTTGTATACCTATTGTGACAATTGGAGCTTCAACAACAGCATTGTATTATGTGAATTTAAAGCTAGCTAGCAATGAGGAAGGATATATTTTTAGGAGCTTTTTTAAATCATTTAAGGAGAATTTTAAACAAGCAACAATTATCTGGTTAATCATGCTGAGTGTAGGAGGAATTCTTGCTTTAGATTATATTTATTATGTAAAGGAAGTGGCCAATAAAGGAACAGCAGGAACCATTTTAACTATGGTTTTCTTTGGTCTGGTTCTGATATACCTAATGATATTGTCCTATATATTCCCCATATTAGCTAAATTTGAGAATACAGTCAAGAAAACTTTTCTCAATTCACTTTTGATGTCTATCCGCCATTTACCATGGAGCATTGTTATCTTAATCGTAACAGTAGGGCTTATATTTATTTCCCTTACTTATGTAACACAATTGCTACTATTTGGGTTTGGGCTCATAGCATTTCTTAATTCCTATATGTTTGTCAATATTTTCAGGCACTACATTCCCAAAGAACCAGTTGACTCCTATGAATCCTTATCATCCTTTAATGGGGAGACAAAATAATACTCACATAAAGACTTCTGTCCGATTATGGATAAGAAGTTTTTTCCTTAAATCATAGAATTTTATATGGAAAGACTTGTATTTCTCATGCTCCAAGTATATACTATACTGTATACAATACACGGATAGGTATAAAAAAATGAAACAATTACATCTGAAAGCTTTTGGAAAAGTGAATTTGGGTCTGGATGTGGTTAGGAAAAGGGAAGATGGTTATCATGAAGTTTCTATGATTATGCAGACGGTGAACTTATTTGACCATATTGAAATCGTGAAACAAAGAGACCCAGGAATTCGAATACAAACAAACCTTTTCTATTTACCAGTCAATGAGAATAATTTGGTGTATAAAGCAGCAAAATTATTAATGGATGAATTCAATATTAAAAACGGTATCTATATAGGACTAAAAAAGTACATACCTGTAGCAGCTGGTATGGCTGGTGGCAGCAGTGATGCAGCAGCAGTATTATTTGGGATTAATAAAATGTTTTCTCTAGGTTTGTCCACAGAGGAGCTAAAGAAAAGAGGAGTTTTACTTGGCGCAGATGTTCCTTATTGTTTAATTAGAGGAACTGTTTTGGCGGAGGGAATAGGAGATCAATTAACAATATTGCCACCAATTCCCCCTTGTTATGTGTTAATCGCAAAACCGAATATTAGTGTGTCCACAAAATTTGTATACGATAATTTAAAAGTAGATGAATTGGTTAGCCATCCAGATATCTTTGGTATCGTTGATTCTATTAGAAACAAGAATATAGATGGTGTTTCCAGCCGACTAGAGAATGTTTTGGAAAGTGTTACAGTTCCTACATATCCAATTATAGAGGATATAAAAAAACATATGAAACTTCATGGTGCAATGAATGCTATCATGAGTGGCAGTGGACCCACCGTATTTGGACTTTATAAAAATCAATATGTTGCAAAAGAAGCCTACACTTCCTTGAGAAGCAGTAAAATAGCAAAACAAATTTACTTAACTACATTTTATAATAATAAGGTTTGAGATAGGAGTATCAATGGATAATACATTAAAAGTAAATATGAATGAATACTTACCCCTTCGGGATGTGGTATTTAACACATTACGGCAAGCAATCCTTAAAGGAGAGCTAGAGCCAGGAGAGCGTTTGATGGAGATACAGCTAGCTGATCGATTAGGAGTAAGTCGTACACCTATTAGAGAGGCAATTCGTAAATTAGAGCTAGAGGGTCTTGTGAATATGGTTCCAAGAAAAGGCGCTGAAGTTGCCAAGATTTCAGAAAAGAACCTAAGAGATGTTCTGGAAGTTCGAAGAGCATTAGAAGAACTAGCAGTAGAGTTGGCCTGTGTAAGGTTATCGTCTCAGGAAATCATAGACTTAAAAGAAGCAAACATCCATCTTGAACAGGTAATAGATTGTAAAGACGCAACCACGATTGCAGAAGCAGACGAGGCTTTTCATGACATTATCTATGGAGGAATTGGCAATACACGTCTCATTCAAATGCTAAACAATTTAAGAGAGCAAATGTACCGTTATCGTTTAGAATATGTGAAAGACAAGGCAACTCGCGCTACCTTAATAGGTGAGCATAATGCTATTATTGAAGCCTTAGAACAAAAAAATATTGTAGTTGCCAAAGAAACAATGCGTTTTCATATAGACAATCAAGCTCACACAGTATCAAAAAAAATTAAAGAGCAGGGATAAAATATGACATTTAAAGAATTATATTTAGCTGGTGAAATAGAATTTGATGAAATTCATGGATATATTAGTAAATGGAACCGCAGTGATGACGCCAAAACCTTAAGAGAATATCTTGGTCTAAATGCTCTAGAAGAGGATGTATGGATTGATGATAGTGATGAAGCACTTCAGGAATTGTTGGACAATCAAAAATTGTAATTTTTAAGGAGAACACAGATGAGCTATATACCTACATTAGAGGAAGCCTATAAGATTCTACTAGAATACAATAAAGAAGAGTTTCACCTTCACCATGGGCAAATCGTATCAGGAGTTATGGGATATTTTGCCCAAAAGTATGATCCAAAAAAGGTGGAATACTGGCAAGTGGTGGGCATGCTTCATGATTTGGATTTTGAACAATATCCAGAAGAACATTGCATTAAGAATCAAGAAATTATGCGTGAAATGGGTATAGAGGAAGGCATTATCAGAGCAGTAGCAAGCCACGGATATGGTTTGACTATAGATGTAAAACCTGAACTTATGATGGAGAAAGTTCTTTATGCAGTGGATGAACTGACTGGATTAATTGGGGCAGTAGCCATTATGCGCCCATCAAAAAGTGTTTCGGATTTAGAGGTTAAATCCGTGAAAAAGAAATTTAAAACCACCAATTTTGCAGCAGGATGTTCCAGAGAAGTCATTAAGAATGGTGTACAAATGTTGAAGATGGATCTAGATACACTCATAGAAGAAACTATATTGGCTATGAGAAGTTTAATCGGTTGGGTGGAGATTTGATCCTTCATAAAAAAGGCTGTTGCATCAGTTCAGATCAATCTGTTGAGCAACAGCCCTACTTTTTACATTTTTATGGTTTTAACCACTCCAATAATTTAAATTTTACATCTACATCCTCGCTGTCATAGTTTACAATAGATAAACTTTCATAATCTTCCTCAGAGAGCAAGTTCTTTAGCATTTGTTTTGATTCAGGAGGGACCACACCATCAGTTACATCAATAAAACACAATGGAGGATATAGGACGCACCACCAATTTTTTCCTTCTCCGCTTCCGATTATTATCCGAAGTGCTTCATACTCACCACAAGGGAAAACAAGATCACCATAGGTTTTTGTGGGAAAATAGCAATAAGCAAGGCTTAGACTCACAGGATAATTGTAACCTTTTTCCAAAACAAATGCTTGTGCATAAGCTTCTAATTCTTTGCTGTTATCTTGTATGTAATCTCTTATTTCATCAGAAGAGGCCGCATGGGAAAGTTTGGAAGACATATGAGTTACAATTTCTTCCTTTAGTTGAAGCTTTAAATTCTGGTCCTCATCAGAGTCACTATTTGCTAATACATGTAATCTTATAATTTCCTTAGCAATCTCCTCACCATGGCTTTTTTCCTTCTGGGAAAATAAAGCAAGTGTTACATAAACAAATGTTATAAAAACTGGTAAAAATATTCTTTTCATAAAAAGTTCCTCACTATTCATACTATTATAAATAAATTGTTGCCTAATATTGGAAGGTTATACATAAACTATTATAACTCCTATTGAATATTCAAAGGATAAAGTGTAAAATAGAAAAAGCACCCTACAGGTATACCTAAATGCGCAAACAGCATGCACCTAATATTTAAGAAAAGAATCGGAAAAGAGGTATTTGTATGAAAAAGAAAACAATAGCAGTGATTTTTGGTGGTCAGTCATCTGAGCATGAAATATCATGTATATCAGCTGCTACAATTATAGAATGTATCAAATCTGAAATTTATGAGCTGGTTTTAATTGGAATTACCAAGGAAGGTCACTGGTTGAAAGTGGATAACATAGAAGCAATTCGTTCCGGAAAATGGATTACGGGAACCGTGGAAGTGATTATATCACCAGATGCTACAAAAAAACAATTAATGATTACAGATAAAGATAAAGTTACCTTCCAGCCAATGGATTTGGTATTTCCAGTGCTACATGGACCTTTTGGTGAAGATGGAACCATACAAGGACTTTTGGAATTGGCACACATTCCATATGTAGGTTGTGGCGTATTAGCATCTTCGTTGTCAATGGATAAAATATATACAAAGATGATAGCAAACACTCTGGGCATTTTGCAAGCAAAGTATGTACAAATTATGAGTTTGGAATTAAAGGATATGAATAAAGTGGTAACCAAAGTAGAAGAGGCACTTACTTATCCTGTGTTTGTAAAACCTTCCAATGCTGGCTCCTCCAGAGGGGTTTCCAAGGCAACAGACTCTGCTACCCTAAAAAGTGGTCTTCTAGAAGCAGCAAAATTTGATCGCAAAATTTTGGTAGAAGAAGCTATTATAGGAAGAGAA